>AYEL01084271.1:0-68161 GCA_000484575.1 Olivierus martensii
GATCGTGGTAGGTCGTATATCGAACGACACGGTGCCAAGACAAGAAGTGCTGCCACTCTAACAGTGAGGCACTTTTATACACATTGGATATCTTATTGGATTTTGTCACTTCAGAAGTACAAAAACATGTTATCATCGATGTTGCCATTTCGGCACATAAATAATCATAACACCTGGCATTCCAAGTACCACGTTAGATGCTACGCACCACACCACATCAGGTACGTCACAAAACTTTCAGGTATTATACCTTTTTAACGAAGCCCCAAATCGAAAAATGACCCTAAGAACTTTTGCTTAGAATTGCTCCTCTACATACTCTTTCAATTTTTCCGCATCATTTTGATCACCCTGAATATCATTCTATAACTTATACAAGGTGATTTTTAAATTGATACTTTTTTTAAACTGTGTACAGAACTCATTAAAACAAACAACTTTTCTGAATAACTTTTATTTAATTAAGTCAAAAACAAGAGCGGTACAGCTTTTTCAAATTCATAAAATTCTATGTCCAAATCTGTGCAAATAATGTATGAAATTCATGAGCGTAACAAACTACATTAAAAAATTGCTCGAAGTTCTCATCGTTGTGATGTATACAAAGTTGCGCGTAACGTAATCAAGATTCTGTGACTGCGCGTAATGAAGAAACAGATTTGCTTCTTATTGTTATAGCAGCCTACTCAATGCGCGCAATCAGATCTTCCAGTGTGTCTACCGGCATGCTAAATACCAAACTCTTCATGTAACCTCACAAAAAATAATCACAGGGATTAAAGTTTGGAAGTAGAATTTTACAAATTTGTAAAGGCCGTATCTCTTTTGTTTTTGACTTAATTAAATAAAAGTTATTTGGAAAAGTTGTTTGTTTTAATGAGTTCTGTACACAGTTTAAAAAAAGTATCAATTTAAAAATCACCTTGTATAAGTTATAGAATGATATTCAGGGTGATCAAAATGATGCGGAAAAATTGATAGAATTTTATGAATTTGAAAAAGCTGTACCTCTCTTGTTTTTGACTTAATTAAATAAAAGTTATTCAGAAAAGTTGTTTGTTTTAATGAGTTCTGTACACAGTTTAAAGAAAGTATCAATTTAAAGATCACCTTGTATAAGTTATAGAATGATATTCAGGGTGATCAAAATGATGCGGAAAAATTGAAAGAGTATGTAGAGGAGCAATTCTAAGCAAAAGTTCTTAGGGTCATTTTTCGATTTGGGGCTTCGTTAAAAAGGTATAATACCTGAAAGTTTTGTGACGTACCTGATGTGCTGTGGTGCGTAGCATCTAACGTGGTACTTGGAATGCCAGGTGTTATGATTATTTATGTGCCGAAATGGCAACATCGATGATAACATGTTTTTGTACTTCTGAAGTGACAAAATCCAATAAGATATCCAATGTGTATAAAAGTGCCTCACTGTTAGAGTGGCAGCACTTCTTGTCTTGGCACCGTGTCGTTCGATATACGACTGTACCACGATCCGTACTTCCTGTAAATATATAGATATTAACCTTATGAGTACAATCCAATCGCATCTTGTTTTAATGTACCAGGTAAAGAGCATAACACTGGGAAGTTTTGAGAGATTTCCCTAGAGTTTCGTTCGACGATATGATATTCGCATTGAATATAGTGGTAGGCAGTTCGAACAACTTTTGTAAAATTGTGCGTAGTCGCGGTACAATTGTATCCATGCTGATGTAACATTTTGCATAATAAATGCTGCCAATCCTAAGAATATTTTATCTATCTGTTATGAGATTCTCAGTAGTAGAACCGGTCTAAAAATGGTTGCTGCTTAGCTTACTTTCGGCATTTTTGTACGTTTTAACTCCTAGAGAAAATGACGTCACAAAACTTTTACATGCTTTGTTTTTAACGAAGGCTCAAATCAAAAAATGATCCTAAGAACTTTGCTTAGGATTGCCTCCTCTACTTTCGCCTTCCTTTTTTCCCCAACCTTCTGAATCACCCTGTATATCTTTCTATAACTAACATAAATGTATTTTAAGTTTATAGAAAGATTAACTGACTCTTAACGAATAGCATGCATTTTTCACCAATCAATTTTGCGAAATAATAAAAATTCTATATTTTCATAATTATATATTTAATTTATATAAAAGAAAGATCATTTATAAATTTTAATTAGAACTATACTTAAGACGTTTATCAGCAATTCTTTATATAAGCTGCTAACATTCCGAGTGACCCGAATTCACATTTTTCATTATTCACTTTTGAGAACCTGTCTCCTTATATAGCTTTATAAACATATTTATTTTCAATCATAAATAAAATTTGAATTGCATATCTGCACCGGAACAATATTTTTCTCGAACAGAATAATCTTTCTTCGATTTAGGAATTTTTTCCTCTTTTTGTTTATCGTGTTTCAGAAATCATAAATCTCTTTCGATATGAGTTAGATGTACAAAAGAATTTATTTTTACAATAATAATAATGCTTTAATACTGAATGTTTATGCAACGGTATTAGAAAATATATCAACCTTGCTCTGTAACAGAGTGATCTTTCACTTTTTTGGAAGTAAAATAAACATAGTAAATGGCATTTGATATTGTGTATCTGAACGCTATATTATAAAATTCGTCTGCATTTCAATATTTATTAAAATAAACATAGTAAATAGCATTTGATATTGTGTATCTGAACGCTATATTATAAAATTCGTCTGCATTTCAATATTTTAATATAATGCTTGTAATTATAATAAATTTTGATTTAATATAAGAATTATAATACAGACTTTTAATCATTATAAAAATGAAATATCTTAATCTTACAATATCATAATCTTAGCCTATTTTCTGAAGAAATGCGCCATGGGCTGACTGTCTGGATCCATGGTTTAATTGAAACACAAATACAGAGAGACAGACAGCTGGATCCATGCTTTGGATGCAGATCCAGAGAATCTGGTTCCAGTAATCTAGTGCATGGATGCCTGTCTAATGCTGTCTGGAAGTTGCATCTGAATTCAGTGCACCAAAGATAAAATTAATGCACTGGATCTTGGTAGTTTTCCTGGATTCGAGCTTTGGTACACTGAATTCAGATGCAAGTCCAAGCAGCATTATTCAGGCATCCATGCACTGGATTTATGGATCCAGACTCTCTGGATTTGCACCCAAAGCATGGATCCAGCTTTCTGTCTCTCTGTATCAGTGTTATCCGTTAATACTTCAACTTTTGAACTAATTAGTAAATTTTTCTGAAATTTGGTAAAAAAAGTTCTGCCATAAAGGATTAATCCTGAGGCTTCATAATTTAATCCTCTAATTTCGGTTAGTTAAAACTGGTGGGCATCCAAATTTCTGAGATACTCAGTATATTCTGAACTATTTATTGGATTTTTACGACATTTAGCAAGAAAGTCAGACCATCGAAGATTATCTCGATTAATCCTTTAAATTCAATCATTTAAAAATCACAGATGTTCACACTTCGAGGTTTTGAATTATTCGATTGATTTTGATTAATTCAGTAGGATATCATTAAAGTCCATTTTGAAATTGAGATTAATTAACCCGACAGCTTAAAAACGGCAGAAGTTCAATATTATGAGGTTTCACTATAATAATTATGGAACTACTGCTTTTTATAGGTTTTTAATAATATTCGAAATATAGATTATGCCATTGGAGATGATTTTGACTATATATATCTGTCGGTTGGAGGTATAGGACACTATGTCCATTTTTGGCCAAAATGAGATTATTGCCACAATCATATGAGTTTCTCGTCCTCTACCCACAGGTATACAACACTATGTCCTATATCAATAATTAGGTGGAGTTAATGCTCTTAAATAACACTAAGTCCCTAAGGGAGAACAACGTAAAATAACTTCAAACTGCTCTCCTGTAAAATGTAGTAAATGTGACATAGTGTCTTATACTTCTGACCCACAGATATTAATTTTGTACCTTTAATTATTCCAAAATAAAGGAAATATTTACGAAAGCAGGTGATTTAGATTAGCAGTTCTTTCCAGAACTGCTAATATAATATTTTTATTCAGTAATTTTTGTATCATATCTAAACGCCCGTTATTTTAACAGGGCTTTTGATTGATAAATTCTTTAGCAATCAAAAAACATATTTTGAAACTATGAAACTCATTTTGCCTAAGAAATGCTCGATTATTACTCGATCAGTAAATAATCATCTTACAATATTGATCACTATCCAGCGTAGTCGGCGTTATCCGAGAATTTCAGCTACATAATACATTTTATGTAGCAACTCTTACTCCATCATAACATCGGCACCCTGGCTAATAATAGAAAAAATTATATTAAGTTTATAATTAAAAATTTATTAATTAATGTAAATTAATCCGTCGAATCATACAGGTGATACATTGGGTGGCGGTCATTACAATTATGTCAACGAAAGAAGTCACATATAAACTATAACTAATATCCTAATTTCTTAGTTCAGGTTGAGTACCCCAATATGAAATGCTTAAGAGCGGGAGTATTTAGATTTTGGACATTTTTGGATTTTTGAATACGTGATATGGTGGTGTTGAAGAGAAGTGGAAAAAATATTCAGACTTTTAGAAAAACTCTTTTTTATTTGACACAAAGAACAAGAATATAAATGCAATAAACAGTGAAAATTTTTGGAAAATCTTATCCGAAATATTCTCACAGGGCTATTTGTTTTCAACTGAATACTTGAATCTTTATGATGGAGTTATGCAACTAGAACAAAAGTTATCATTACAAATAAGTTCAGAAAGCGCTCTATCACAGTTT
Source organism: Olivierus martensii (assembly GCA_000484575.1). Lineage (NCBI taxonomy): Eukaryota > Metazoa > Arthropoda > Arachnida > Scorpiones > Buthidae > Olivierus > Olivierus martensii. The sequence goes on from AYEL01084271.1 coordinate 4,797, forward strand.
GAACACGTTTTTAAACGAATGTTTTCCATGTCATCAAAAATTTCTACTAGTTTGTAAATCTGCTGTGTGTTGAGCACGCATTTTGAGAGATATTGTTCTCGCAGATCTTTTCATATATATTATTTCATCGAAATAATATATATATCATAATAAAAGTTTGAAAATAAAAAATTAGGATAAGCAAACTTGCAAAGAATCGGAATAAGAGAATCATGCATCCTCATGACCCTCTGTCATCCTCCATCTTAGCACCATCTGTTGTTATGATAAATCACTTTTCTCTACGAAAACCTCTTCTTCAATTTAAAATCATCTAATTTATAGATCTTTACCAAAAAGTATACCGCACATCCGGTTAATAGAATGAACAATTGTGTCAAGTTTTGTAACAATATGTTAAATAAAAATTGAATTATTGTGACAAATATATGCATATTTTCGAATTAGAAGTCTTCCCTAATACTCAGACTAATAAAAAAATGCAATTTAGAGCTTTCAGTTTCACTTTCATATAAAAAATTATTGTACATTCAAATCGCCCATTAGAGCTTTTATTGCATGCTGTTGAATGTTTTTCACGTTTTTTTTTTGTTGTGATGCTAACTGTATATGCGCATTTTAAATCTTCCATGAGTCGGACGAAGACAAAATTTTAATTACAAGCTTCCTAAAATATAATCTTCCATTTAAAAGAAACCCATCCGATTTTGTTAAGCTAATTTCGAGATCCCAAAATAATATTTTTCGATTACATTAAGTAGAACATTGCCATATTCTCCTTGAGTTGTTAATTTAGCAAAATTGAGTAGTGTGCATCGATAGATACATGGATAGACTACTCAATACTAGCAACGAGTAAAGCCGTCCGGCTGGTGGGGTAAATCAATATAAATAGATACATGAATAGACTACTCAATACTAGCAACGAGTAAAGCCGTCCGGCTGGTGGGGTAAATCAATATAGCAACGTCGTAAAATCGACGATATAGCAAATTGACTTTGTTTTGGTGGCGAGACTTATCCCATTTATGTTAGTAAATATGATGACTAAATCCAAATAATTAATAAAAATGGTGTAGTACCCCAATATGAACTATTATACCACGTTATCCCACCATTTCAGTGGCTTCACTTGTTGCTAGTATTGAGCAGTCTATTCAAGTATATATAGCGATGGTAGTGCATCAGCTCATATTTTTTTTTATATTTGAATACAGGGTAAAATTTTTCTAAAATTGATGTCCCCATAATTCTCCAATGTTTAAAATTATTCTAAAATTCTTCAGAGAAATTATAACAATTTATAAAAATGAGTTTATACTACAGGCTAGATTTTAAATAACACAAAAATTTTTCATGATTTTCTACATCTTCCTGCAGTATTACGCATAATAATAGTAAAATGCATTTCAATGCACTACAAAGTATTTTAATTTTATCATTATACGAAATATAATAAGATATAAAATATTCTTTCCTTTTTAGAATAACTTTAAATATTGAGAAACATCATGATAAATATCTCTACCAAAAAAATTGCAAATCTACAATTTATTCAATGTCAAAAACATGAGCTGATGATGTCAAATTGTAAGAAAAATATTTAAACATCTGCAATGATAATTAAAGTTTGAAATAAAATTTATTGGAATAATTGTATTAATTTTTTCTTCATTTTTCTGCTAAAAAATATGATTATATGTACGATATACGATATGATATCTTAGATCTAAATATATTCTATCTGTAGATGTTATAAATTAGTGAATAACAGCAATTGTAAATCAGTTTATTTATTCAGATATTTATAACGATGATATAACACTCAATATAGGATCAATGTCATTATTTCCTCATTCTATAATATTCATTCCGCATTCTCTAGATTTCTAGTGTCAATCTTTCAATATTTGTTGTCTTATATACTGCAATTATGCATTAATTTCAACGCACCTTAAGATTATGACCACTATTGATCACCTGTTAATTATTTACAGCCAACAAGTTGAAGTGTACAAACTGCATTAAATGATGATTTATATTTTTATCTCGCATCATTTATATCTCTTTATTTGTTTGTAACTGGTTCTAACAATTTGTGTCATTATGGTACCATTCTCTGAATAAAGAAAGACTGTCCGTCTCCTTTCTTCTTTGTCTCTTCATCTTTTCCTCACTTGCAACATGACAGGTATGTAGAAACGCCAAGTACAATAAAGGTATCGACCATTTTTGCTATCTCTTGTTGGAGTATATCATCTGTTTGTCTATTAAAAGATTTAACAGTAAATCCCTGTCACTTCAATTGCAATTATGATATCACCAGTGATGATTTTATGCTGTCGGTTAATTCCCTGAAGTGTAACGATTTTCCTGTGTACAAAGTATGAGGACTGTGATCTTTTATTCAACGAATACAAACAAATATAATTATATATTTCATGGCTAACGTTATTAATCTCATATTTTATCACCACTCTAAAAGCACCACTATAACCCTGGGATAATATTCAAATCCATGAAAAAGGGATGAATACTGTTTTCCAAACTTATTTTATACAATGTAAATGAACTAAAGGGATGATAAAGATTCTGAAAGTATTGAAGATGACTTCAGCAATTTTTGAACTTACGAAAATAATTCTAAACAAAGAAAATTATTCTAAATTTAAACAATTTTTTTTAGCTTTAACTGTAATTGCCAATGTTTCATCGTCGCCAAATATTATATATAAATTCCAAAAACATTAAATAATTTAAATAGTTGGCTATATAAAATTTAACCTAGTCTACGTTTAATAACTTTAATTCATTAAAACAAAAATGTAAAATATTTAATATATAAATTTTACAAATTAACAAAATATAATTAATAAATGTGCTAATATAATAAAGAAATTATCATTTTTAAAATATATGAGAACCAGTCTGAACTGCCCCCACGGATATTTTTGTTCTCTTGATAAGTTGGATAGAATAGATAGAGAAAAAGGGATATATCATTTTTCAGCAATAGGCAATTAAATAGCAATACAGAAAATCAAGGTAAAGGGAGAACTATGATGTTTAGAGAAGGAGAGAACAGAATCGAAGAGTCGATTTGTTGGCATCGGTGGAATGACAAGTGTTAGACAGATAGTTGGTCTTTCGAAAATGTAGGAAAAAAAGGCCGTCCAACGAGGACGAAGCAGAGAAGATGGCATTTGTCTTAAGAAGAAATATGGACGAAACAAAGAATATAAAAGAATAAATACCTTTCTCTCCAAGGTGCCACACAACACAGAATCAAACAAGCTCTCTCTTTTGTTCAAGAGTTAAAATTGTAACTCTCCTCTTATTTTGTATTTAGTTCATTTACTTCTAGAGCTAATAATATTAATTGTATTTAGCATTTTGTTGCATCGTGTTTTTATTTTTTGCTATTTTAATAAATTTGCTAATTTTGTTTATCATCTTGGTCTCCGAGTTAATTCTCCTATCCTAGATCCCTGCGTCACTTACTCACGACCCTATTCGAAATACGTTAATTTTTCGAATTGCATTTTTATCCGCCATCCTCTGCGGGATCCTCACAACAAATAAAAGCAGTATTTTTAATTTTATTAAAAAATTATAATTAATTTTTCGAAACTTTAAAGTGAAAAGAAAGCTTCAAATATCTTATCTTTAAGATTCATTTTCTCTTAATTTTGTATTTATCAAAAGTTTGTACAAGATTGTAACTGCCAGACCATTTTAACAACAGATAATGGAAGAAATCCTGAAATATTTTAGAAATCATATACTCTTAATTCCCATGAGTGAGGATTTGTTCTCCATTCGAGCATCAAATTCACAAGAATGGAATTTAACATATTATACGAATTAATTGATTACATTCTGGGACTAAATTTTCATAAATACCATTTTATTTCCATAAAATTACATTTGTGGAAGTTTTAATATTATAAAAGTTTTGCTATTTTCACTTTTAACTTTTATACTTTTTTTTTCTTCTTGTATATTTATCGACTACACAAAAATTTTTGATTGCTGAACTAACTGAAGTTTTAGTTTTCATAATAAAATTAATAAAAATAAATAAAAAAATACCATAAATATTATTATTTCTTTATTGAAATATAAAATAATACAAGGTATTTAGCAGAACTTTTACAAATTTGTAATCGAATTCATAAATTTTAAATAAAAAATAGGAAATTACTATGAAATTATAGTATGAAACAACGTTATAGAAGTGATGCAAATGAATAAGTTATTATAAGGTAAATTAATAATCCTAAAGATTTAGATGACTACGAGAACTCAAAACAATATTCATCCTATTTTTCGTGGGTTTGGATCAGTAGGCCTACTATATTTGCTATTATTTTGCGTATAATGCTTCCAAGATACTGTATACGGTTTAAGGAACTATAAGAAAATCAGAAATTTAAAATACCTGCTATGTCTTTGCTAGGGATTCTTAACCTTTTGATGACTCCAGATCCCAATGGATTGCCTAATATGGTCTCATACCCCCTTCACTTGACTGTCGAAATAATCATCACCATTCCTTATATTAGTTGCAGTATGACTTCCAAATTTAAATAAAGTTATTTTAGAGTCCCATACTTCCAGCATTTGGTTCCCATACCTCCAAGGAGTTTGGATACTCCCAGTTAAGAACCCCTGCTCTATACTAATAAAAATTACACAGAATGCTTGTGTAAATGGAATGTTATTGTTTTATAGCTTTTACTGATTTTATTGAATGAATGAATTTATAATAATCAGAAGTGTACGAATGAGAAACACCTATACTCGCAATTCGATAGAAAGAGCATGAATATTCAGCTTACTAGAAAATTTGAACACAATGCCAGCAGAGATTCTATAATTTTATGGAAAGAGAAAGATCCACATATCTCAATATATGTTAAAAACTTCTATTCAATGATTCTGTTCTTATTAATAAGTTCAAGTCTCAATTCGCGTATAGAGATGCTATCTAGTTAGGAACATAATTTGTACGTAAGTTTTGTTCGTAACTCAGATACTGACATCAAAAGTCCTGAAATAACTTTATATACTATATATTGTAATATATTTCACAATTGGACCAATTAAAAGTTTCTTATTTTACAGATTTTAATGAATAGTTCCGAATATAAAGCGAGAAATTTTTGGTAGAATCGCCGCCATATTGAAATACTGCCTTTGTTAACTAACTGTATAATTTTATATTATATTGATCTCTAAAGCATTTTGCTATTGTTTAAAATCAATGAAGAATTCTTGAAATTTCGTGAAATTTGGAAATAAAATTTCACGTTTGTAAGCACGAATGTTCGTAACTAGTGGAGAGCCTATATTTGAACTTGTTTCACGTACAAAAAACTTGAGGCGATAAAAATATATCATCGGGGTCAAGTATATTGTTTTCACTCTCATTGAAAGTAAAAGTCAAACACGTATTCGATGTATAAAACGTTTCTGTAATATTTTTAATATGGAAATAATAAAAGTACAGTAATTTAAACGAAAGAGTTACAATGTATAAACAACTATAACTAAACTTGATGGCAATCTTATTATATACGATATGAACTAGATAACCAGCTATTAAATTAAAATCGATAAATCTGAAACAAAATATTGCTTTCAAAAATACTCATAATTACCAACTTTTCAATTCAAACTTATAAATATTATAAATTCTAAAATATAATTATAAAGTTCGCTTAAACAAAATGTCGGCCGAATGATTATATTAATTGGTATATAGCAGTGGTTCTCAACCACTGTGCTGCGGCACACTAGTGTGCCTCTAAACCTTTGACGGTGTGCCGCTAAAAATTAAGAATGAAATCTTAATAATGAAACGTGGTTGGTTGGATATCTCTTTTGCAGTCCTATCGATTCCTATAAATAGGATATCGTTAGAAAAATCTAACCCTTGTATCCATGTATCTTAATAATGAAACGTGGTTGGTTGAATATCTCTTTTGCAGTCCTATCGATTCCTATAAATAGGATATCGTTAGAAAAATCTAACCCTCCAATTTCTGTGATAACCAAATTTTTTCGTTATTTTTCATATTTTAAAAATTAAAAAATAAAAATTAAAGTTATAATTTCTCTAAAAAGACAAAATCTTCAGGTGGCGCTATAACTTAATAAGGGCTGCCAACATTTGATGATCCCGTGTATGAGTATGTCTGTGTTGGCCAAATGGCAAAGTGGTAAAACTTTGGCTTACGGAACTTATTATGCTAAAATTTTCAGAGGAACCTCAAGTAATCTAAGAAATATCTATATTCCAAATTTCATTAATATGGTTGAACAAGTGCAATCTGCAGAGATATCGACAGAGAAAGAGAAGAAAAATGATGCTATTTTGCCAATTTTTTCAATTTTTAAACTACTCTAGTTCTTTTGTTAATTGGATTTGAAGCTTCAAATTTAGCAGTCGGTGTCTTATTGAATACGTTTCTCGAATAAAATTGTCAGATTAATAATATCTAACACAGAACGAAAATTATGAGTTGAATTTTGGTCGTAATGACTCCTGTAATAAAGAGTCAGTCAGTGACTACTGTAATTAACTTAAAATACTGCTGTTCCTCTTGATATCTCTTATGATATTCGGACGCATAATTGAATTAACCAACTAACCAATCTTCACAAAATCATTAAATGCTTCAATTAATTAAACTTTTATATTTATTCTCTTTTAGATGAAACCATACAGCAGTTTGAACAGAAGTTGAACTGATAAGTCGGTATATTTCATTCACTGAAAAATATTTTTTTATCTTCACTATGTTTGTAAAAAATAAATATTTTGACATTTAAAAAATTTTCAATCTAAATATAAATATTTAAAATTTAAATTCGGTATATAAATTTAAGTATTTTGATATTAAAAAACTGAATAATAAATTTTAAAAATGTTTTATGTTTTATGTTTTATTTATAAATCCCTAGACAGTTACTAAAATATATAAAAACTTTTATAACACAATTAATTTTAAAATTTAAAAAATCATTCTTCAAAATTTAAAAAAAATTTATTTTATTAATATACCACAGTTAACATTTTCTAATTTAAAATACAGTATAAAATAATATACATTATTTAAAAAAATGCTTAGCTGTATAATATAATTTTTAATCGAAGTTTGTTAAGTTTTCATAAAATTTTTATGAAAATTCCATTCACAAAATGAATTTTTAATCTTTCAACCTTAGCCATTGTTTACAATTGTCAACTGTAGCTGTGATTTTTCTCATGCTATTTTTAGACAGCGATTTTAAAACCAAATTACAAAATTAAAGAATAAATATTTTCGTATAAAATTATCTTTAAGGTTATTAAATAATGTAAAACTAATAAAATCAATGAGAATTTCATAATATTTGCAATATGTGGCATTATGTCCAATATCTGCTGTGATAATGCAGAAAAAATACTCTAATTATCGATAAATTTTATTATTATTATTATTTTCATTCTATAAAGCAATAGTTACTGTCCGTCCAGCTTAGCCGCGACCATCGACGCAAGTACGCGTGCGCTAACTGAAATTTTCATTCTATAAAGCAGTAGTTACTGTCCGTCCAGCTTAGCCGCGACCATCGACGCAAGTACGCGTGCGCTAACTGAAATCCAACTTAGCCGCGACCATCGACGCAAGTACGCGTGCGCTAACTGAACGAGTCCAGTGACAAAGTAGGGATGACAGCTTCGCTCATGGATGTTTTCAAATGCAAGATAACTGAAGCTGAATGCTAAATGATTAGTTTCGACCGTTGGAAATAGCTATATTTAACAGAACTTAATATAATATTAATTCAAAAATAACTAAACCGAAACCATTCCCACCCGTCATTACACAGACTTAGACTCTCCCTTTCGGGTTTGGACTCATCCACCTTAGCTAGGCGCGGCTTTCGTGGATGAACAGTATTACAGGCATATTTTCAGAAAGTTCATAAATTCATGCATAAGTTCTAAAATTTCATTCTGTTGTAATAATTTAATTAGAGTATTTTTTACTCTAATTAGATTATTACAACAGACAATTTTTCATTTAATTAGAATCTTGTATTCCGAAAAAAGTAATCGGCCATACGGCAGCGTGGTAAAGCTGTGGCTTACCAGCCTGGAGGATCCAGGTTCAAACCGGGTCCTACACCTCCAGTTTTTCAGGAGGGGCCTGACCTGGCCTGGTCCGTTGAACCCCATCCTTCAACTATCCGGTTGACTCCATCAAGGGTGTTGGCCAGCCTGTGATGGGCTCTATAAAGGGCCGCCGCCAGATACAGAATATCCCATGAGAATATGGCGGCTTAATCAAAACTTATCTAACCGAAAAAGAATATAGTACTATATATGAATGAATTCACAAATATTATTGGAAACTATCGAGTATCAAATTTCTTCCAAATAACTGATCCTGTCCATTATTTGATTTTAGGGTTTTTGTTGAAAATTTGTAATAGTCAATTTCGAATTTACTAAAAATGATCGATACTGGATATAATAAATGAGAGAAGATATTTTATCTATTTTGGGGCAATATTTAAGATAAATAATATCCAATCTGAATGAAATATACCGTATACACAATATTGCAATCCTCTAGGCATAAATATTGAAAATGATTGATATTCAAATTTGAAGCTTCGATCATGTTTGTCAAAACGATATATTAATGTTAATTTTATCAAATTTAAGTAAAATTCGCGTATTTTACTGGAATCCACTAGAGGATCATGTGTGCCAAAAATGATCAAAATAGATTAGTTATTACGCAGTAATTATATTTTCTTCCTTCCAGTCACATTTACTATTATATCATTCAACCTTCCGTTTGATCCCATTAATCTATTCCATTTTCTTCCTTCCAGTCACATTTACTATTATATCATTCAACCTTCCGTTTGATCCCATCATGGTTGATGGCCAGCATATAGAATCTAAAAATATCCAAAAATATCCTTTTGAGATTTTTTCTTGAGTGGCTTTATGCAGTTTTCAGCCAGTGAATATTAAACAGAAAAGCATTCCAGTACCCACTACGTGTTGGCCACGCACCTAATGGGATCGGCCATCAGGTGAAAAATAATATTTAACGACTGGCACTTGGACCCAGACCCCTCATGAAAAATATTTGGAGATGTGGATTCAGAAATTGAACTTGTTCCTCCAGAAAGGAAGCACAGCCTGCTTCCATCGTAATCATCCATCCGACTTTTCTGTATGAAATAAACACTAGAATGGAAGCACAGCCTGCTTCCATCGTAATCATCCATCCGACTTTTCTGTATGAAATAAACATAAATTCACTAAAATTAACGAATTTTAATAATTTTATGTTTCTCATCAAAAATTAATTCTTTAATTAATAAATCATTTTTTAGTTACTTTTGTATGACAGATAAATTACATATTCATAACTTCATCATTATAAAACGTAATTTAATTCAATCGATTAAATTTCGTTTATAATGAATTGTAACTTTTTATGCATTATTATTATTAAATGATTAATCATCACTTGACAATAATGCAGAAAAAGTAATTATTTAATTAATTAAGATTGTAATTAATTAATAAAAGATAAATATCTGTGAATAGGAAGTTATTATAACTCTTGTCATCCTCTAATCTTCTTGCTGATCTCATTGCGGATGTTCAATTCTAGATCCCACATATCCTGATTTTTCAAGGCGAATCAGGGTCTGGTCCATCAAATCCCATCCTTCAACCTTTCGATTGATCATAGCAAGGATATTGTCCAAATTGTGTTGGCTCTGCAGTAGTCACAATGATGACAATCGGCAGTATAACTGAATTAACAATCTTTAATTAAACGGATATTACGAATGCAAATAAGTTATGTTATAAAGTTGGAGCAACTGGATTTTCTCATAGATCGATCACAATATTTGCTTGTGAACATTGATTTTTTACGACCTGTTTTAATTATTTCAGACTTAGGGAGTTTTATTATTTGGAAGCACATTCTTTTTGACATATTAAAATTTAAAAAAATAACATAGAGCCAATTTTGAGGACAAGTTTTTAAATTTTTTGAAAATTCCAATTACATTTTATGATTAATAAACTCGTTAAGATTAGATTAATTAAGCCTCCATATAGCACTTCATATACATTACCTGGCGGCGGCCACTTGTAGAGCCTATCATAGGCTGGCCAACACCCATGATGGGGTCAACGCCATATAGCACTTCATATACATTACCTGGCGGCGGCCACTTGCAGAGCCCATCATAGGCTGGCCAACACCCATGATGGGGTCAACGGGGTGGGCATGGACCTCTCCTAAACACTGTAGATGTGGGACCCGGATTTAAACCCGGATCCTCCAGGTTGGTAAGCCAACGGTTGAAGGATGAGGTTCAACGGGGTGGGCATGGACCTCACCTAAACACTGTAGATGTGGGACCCGGATTTAAACCCGGATCCTCCAGGTTGGTAAGCCACAGCTTTACCACGCGGCCATCCGCTGACAAATAAACTCGTTAAGAACTACTGTATTCGTATTCGTGAAGAATACAAAATCGATTACAGTATAATGATACTAATCAACATTTTACATCTCTAACATAAATAGAGAAAATTAATATTAAAAAAGACCTATAATACAAAAATTTGTAAAAAATATTAAAAAGTAGTATTGAAAAATAATACATTCTCTTATTTAATTTATACCGAAATTCAACAATATAATTTCAAAATAAAAATTTAAATCGAATTAACTTGCTTAATTTTCGCTTCAGGTTCTTATTTTACTATAAATTTAAAGCCGATCAATAATACTGTATTCTAAATATGCGACACGAAAATCCGTACATAAATAACTTACGATCATTTTCGGAAAAATTCCTAACATCCTGAAACATTTATATCAAATGATAATATTCATCGATAAAATAATTTATTAAAAGAACAATGAAGAATACTCCATGACTGTAGAAATGATGTACTGTGTCAAATTGGAACACAGAACATGATTGATATATGATTCATGGGTTATATATGTAACATATAAAAATGTTGTTTAGTATAATTATTATTAATTTTAATCGCATTCATGTTTATACAGTATATGTATTATTTATTCAATACAATTGTTGTAATTTATCCAAGAATGGTGAAAATATTTTTTAGAAAAACAAATTTTGTATAATACTAAACATAGGAATGATACACGTCACCAAAATTGTCAGTCATTCTTTTAGCAATACAGAATAGGAATGTAACTCGTTTCACTTCAACAGTTTAATCTCTTTTATTTGAAATTGCAAATTTCGTTGGTGAAAGCAATCATCAAATTCGAGTCAAAATCTTTCATGACTACAATATTTTCTTTATAGAAACTTCCCTATGGAAAGTAAAAACAGGTTTTTTGCCTTTCTCTGATAAATATACTGCAGACATTAAACAAACATATCAAATGACTGATTTGAATTAACAAAAAACTTTCTGAAAAAAATTGAAAAAAATATTTAATTTCCTTCCTTATATTAAATTTTGAGCAACCAAAAAAACCTGCTGCAAAATATAGACATGGCTATAAAAATCCAGAGAAAAATCATAATAATGGTCAAAAATTTGTTTGCTCTTCTTTTTGTATGGTTTAACATCGCTCTCACACCCGCTTTCACACCCCTAAGCAGCAGGGAATACCAGTGCCTACCAAAGTGTTAACCACATTCCTGATGAAATCAGCCATCAGGTGGAGGATAAATTCGTTTGCTCTTCTTTTTGTATGGTTTAACATCGCTCTCACACTTGCTTTCACACCCCTAAGCAGCAGGGAATACCGGTGCCTACCAAAGTGTTAACCACATTCCTGATGAAATCAGCCATCAGGTGGAGGATAAATTTCAATGGCCCGAGTCCGGAATTTTTCTGGAAATACTTTTGGAGGTGTGGGATCCGAGAATTGAACCATCCAGGATGGAATTAGAAAATATTTCGATCGCGACCATCCAGTCAATAAATTTGTTTGCTCAAAGCATAGAAAACATTCTGCCAAGTTCTTCATATGCGGCATTCATTGATGAATACATAAATTTTTTATATGTACAGCATTTTAGTTTCTTTCATAAATATTCATTTGAAAATAGAAAAATTTATTTATTAAACTGTTTATTATATGTACTATTGTTTAGTTAATCCAATATACTTATACTTTTAATATGCAAGTAATCGATTACAATGTCAGGAATGCATTGTCATTTCTATTATCTATAATTACCCTGTAAAGCCCTGATTCAGTGAAAACTTTAGATTCCAGGAACATTTTATTAGATTTTTCTCTAATCTTAAATCTGGAATACTTGCATTTATTTATTTAAAATTTATAAAGTTGCAATTGCATTATCGATTGAAATGAGAATTAGACGACAAATAAAAAAGTTTGAATGAGTATTTTTTGAAGAAAAATGGTTACATGAAGAATACTGTATTGCTATATTTGGAAGAAAATATTTATTAAGATAATAAATGTGTTTTTATTTATGAAAATTGTATTTTTAGCCCACTTTCTGAAGAAAAAAAGAGCGATTATAACATCACCGTCATAGCAGTTTGTCTATATGTCCCCATTAATAACTTTTGAACTCTATTAAGATAATAAATGTGTTTTTATTTATAAAAATTGTATTTTTAGCCCACTTTCTGAAGAAAAAAAAGAACGATTATAACATCACCGTCATAGCAGTTTGTCTATATGTCCCCATTAATAACTTTCGAACCAATTAGATTTTCATGAAATTTGGTAGTGATATTTTGCTATTAAACGACATTTCGATACTGTATCGTTTAATCCTATAGGATGGCATTTTATTTTTATCAAAATTTTATTTTATATTATTGACAATAGATGGCACTAAGTATCACGAGTGGTTTACCTGCACTATTTAACGTATATCGCCATCTATTGCCAATAATTTATATATTTAACACAATATTTCGTAATTATGGCGAATAACGGATGATATCACAAAAATATTATTAAGGTACGATGTCACATTGATAAAATAATGAATGACATCGCGATGACTTCAAGTCATCACGATGATAACATCATAGTGCTAGATTTTTTTATATCCATGTTAGTCAACGTTAAAATGAAAAAACAATGAATTCCATATGCTAAATAAATGACAAATAAAGAATATGTTCGAAAAGTATGCAATTTTAGTTCTTTTCAGAACTATTTGCTTCACATAGTTTTTTCTTTCAATTACTTTTTTGCTATCTGAAAACAACTGCTATATCTGTATATTTGTTTTTAAACGGCAAAATCAATTATCTCCATGGTAAAATATGATACGTAAATTTCGCTGAGACCACATGGGATTCATTATCATCAGATTTATTCCTATGAAAGGCTGTTCTTCAGTTCTCTGAATTTGCCTTCTCTTTGCCAAAGGTATCTAAAGATTGTATGGATCTGGAAGGATTTTCATCTGTTAAAGATGAAAATCATTCCAGATTCAAAAAGAAATTCAAAATCCAAAATAAAGATTCAAAACGCAAAGCCAAAACTTCATGTTTTGAATCTTTATTTTTATTTAAAAATCTTTTCATTTTCTGTAACATTCACAGTTTATTATGCTAATTTTTAAATATTTACTGTGATTTTGTTGATCTTTTATATACAGAATGAAGAAAAATTTCGTGGTAAAATTTTGTGTAGGCCTACTGATAAGGAGCCTCAAAACAAGTTGAAAATGTCTAATGAACATATAATCTAAATGGCACCGTTTATAACCCTTTAAAGCTAGCCAATCACCATCGAATACACAAAGCGTGACGACGCGTCGCGTTGCCAAGACACATCGCATTGCGTCGCTCTCCTATTTACTACCGGGTAGTAAGAAGGCGAGCGACGCGTCTTGGGAACGCGACACGTCGTGACGCTTTGTGGCTAGTTTTAGTGTGTTATAACTCGAAAACGGTGCCATTTAGACCATACGTTCATTAGACATCTTCGCTTGTTTCGAAGCTCCCCATCAGTATACAAACGACGAAGTTTTTCTTCACCTTGTATATTTTTTATTTATATGCTTGACCCATATATCAGATTAGTCCGTATAAAAAATTGCTTTTATATATTTTGATATTTTTTATATAATTTCGTTTGTTTTGTACTACGCACAGACATGAGATACACGTCGGTGAATTAATTATGTGTGTACATTATGAACAAAAAAATACAAAATAAATTACAAAATAAATATCATAATCGGAATCGTTCTGCTTCCGCAAATTCTTGTATTTATATTTCTTATTTACATAACAAATCTCCTAAATATAAGAGTCTGTTCCTAAATATTTTTAGGCACTTTTGAATTTTTAAGAAATTTTTAACAAAAGTTATTTCGAAAGGAATCAATTTTTTTTGACTGCATTGTTATGAATATGACTGCATTGTTTGAAATTTGTTTTTGTTGATCAGTTTGTTTTTATTATTTCAATAATATATTGAGATAAATTAATTTTATTAAAATTTCAAACTTTTCGTATGATGAAATATAAAATCTTGAAATTGAAAAATATATATATATATATAAAATAGGGAAAATGTGAAAACATCATAATCTTTAATTTAATATACTCAACGATTGTTTTTCAATATTAGCAAATATTAAAAAAAATAATTCAAAATAATTTCACTGTTATATACAGTAATACCCCGAAGTTACGCGATAAGTGAGACCGACGAAAGTCGCGTAAGTCGGGGTACAATTTTGCATATAAATACATATAAATTTGGTTTAATTGGGACCAAGAACTAACAAAAACACTAGTTTAGAAGAAAAATATTTAATAAAATTGCAGTTCTTTACACATATTAATACAAAATATTAAAAAAATAAATGAGTTACGTAAAAAATTATTCATTTTTACTTAATTATCATACCATAATTTCAACATTTTTTCCATCTCAGCAATAATAGCATGAGGTTTACGAATTATGCTCGAGTTCAAGGATTGAGCAGTTTTCACCCTATCGAGAATTCTTTATCTTTTATGATTATTCTTACTGTGGATTCCGGTAGCTCAAACTTCTTTGCCAATTCACAAGTTTTCATTCTGTTATCAAAATTCTTGATAATGTTAAGTTTACATTCCAAATATATTGTAATCCTTTTTTTAATAGGTGCAGGAGAATCAGATTTACTTCGTTTGGACGACATAGTTTTTTAAAGGTTTAGAAAACATCTTAACTTTCATCGATCGTAGAATCGTAATCGTGCACATAGAGTTCGCGAGAAACGTGTGAAATGCGTTGAAATTGCACAGCAAGATAGCGTGCAGCATGTTGCCAGACGAAAAACTCAAGATCCGCGTAACTCCGAGTTCGCCTAAGTCGGAGTATTATGTACATATACAGTCGATTCTCGTTATTCGTGGATTCAGTATTCGCGAAAATTTATTTGTAACCACAAAATCGATATTCGCGGACTCCTGCTGTCGGCGAAAATACTGTTATCAATGTAGTAAACTCTCTCTCTAATAAAGGAAATTGTTTGTTACCAAATGTAGTTTCTGACACAGAAACTACATTCTGCCTAAAGTGTCATTCTGCCTAAAAAGTCTCATTATCTATCCTTGCTCAGTCCACAGATCGCAGTTAAGCCAAGCCTGTTCATATCATCCGCAGGTCCCACAGAAAAATGTCATCTTTAGCTTGAACATAGCTTCAAATTTATTTCCTGCTCATTTGGTCCTTATGCCGAGATTTTAGATCCGAAGCAAAAAGTGACGCAGACAAAGCTGACGCAGTTTTTAAACACAATTGAGAAAGACAATGTGTAGCTGGCATATCAACCCATAAAAGCTGGCAACTATCCATAAAAATAAGATTTTATTTACTACATAGCTAGTGTTTTAAAAAATTTAAGATTACCGTAATTATAATGTATACAGGGTGAAGAAAAACTTCGTCCTAATATTTTGTATACTGATAGGGGACCTCGAAACAAGTCGAAAATGTCTAATGAACATATGCTCTAAATCAGGGGTGAGCAACCTTTTTAATCAACGGGCCAATTTAAATGTTAAAATTTTTTTGCGGGCCGCACATAAAGTAACACTCATTAATAATTTACAAAACTTTATTTATAATAAACATTAGAATAAAAAAATATAAAATTTAAAAAAAGTAAAGATTTCATATACAAATTTTAATGCAAAATAAAAACGAACAAGAAAAGAACAGAAAAACGAATTTTCTTGAAATTTTTAATGAGAAATTTGGCACTGTTTATTCGATACGAGCTGATCAATATCAGCCGGAATTGATGAGGTAGCTACACGTACGCAGCTTTCTAATCGTGCATCACTCAGTCTTGATCGGTGGTCATTTTTGATTAATTTCATGGTTGAAAATAATTGTTCGCAAACATACGTACTTCCGAACAGAGACATCATTTGCTTTGCATTTTTCGTCAAAAGCGGAAATTTCTCAGGGCTCACATAAGATTTATAAAAATTTTCGATGTTTACTGAGAAAAATACATTTTTTAAATCGGTATTATTCTGCATGTCAATCACTTCCATTTGAAAGTCTTCGGGAACTGTATCCACATCGATATTAAATGGCGAGGAAAACATTTTCATGGAAACCGCTGTCTTCTCAGCTTTGAACATTTGGAATCGTAATTGAAATTCGTTGATTAAAATGTCTATATATTGTGCGTATTTTTGAGAAGTAGTAACGTTTTCTTTTTCTAAATGTGGAAAGTGAGACACATTATTCTGCAAAAGATGCTGTTTCCACAATTTTAATTTGCGCTCAAAGCCCTGAATTTTATCATACAAATTGTGAATAAACTGTCCTTTGCCTTGAAGTTCCACATTAAGATCATTGAGATGCTGAGTCATGTCGATAAGAAACCCAAAATCGCACATCCATTCTTTATTACCAAAATGAGGAAAGGCATATCCCTTCATATCCAAGAACAATTGTATTTCGCTTTTTAAGTTGTATACTCTTTTTAGCATTGCACCTCTACTAAGCCAACGTACTTCGGTATTAAAAACCACGTCGCCATATTCAGTTTCTAAATCTTTCAGGAATTCTTTAAATTCACGGTGATTTAACGCGCGCGACTTTATAAAATTGATTAGTTTAATTATTGGTACTGTGACATTTGGCAAACTCAATCTTTTCGCACACAAATTTTCCTGGTGAATTATGCAGTGGTTAACGAATATTTCCCTTCCTGTGACCTTCTTAATGTCTTGAAATAGCCTTCCCGATACTCCTACCTCCATGCTTGACATTGCTCGTGCTCCATCTGTCGATATACCAATAATCTTTTCTAATGAAATTGAAAAATTTTCCAACACAGACTTTAGTTCATCGTACAGGTCTTTGCCGGTTGTAGTCCCTTGCATTGGAATCAGTGAACACAATTCTTCGGTAATATTAAATTTGGTGTCAATACCACGTAAAAATATAGCCAGTTGTGCTGTATCGCTAATATCGCAACTCTCATCAAGTGCCAAAGAACAGTATTCGAATTTTGCAATGCGTTCACGAAGCGTTGTTGCTATGTTCTCGGACAAGTCTTCAATTCTCCTTGCAATGGTGAATCTTGATAAACTAATGTTTGAAATAATATTTATTTTATCAGGAAATGCTATTTCTGCAACAGCAGTCAGACATTCTTTTATCATCTCTCCATCCGCAAAGGGTTTCATTTTTTTTGCCAGTATTTGACTGACAACAAAACTAGCCTTTACTGCCGTATTTGATAAAATAGCTTGATTTTTAAAAATGGCCTGTTGTTTTCCCAAGTTTTTCTCCATTTCATTAAACTTATCTATCCGGAGTTGTCCTGTTAAGTTTTTATATTGTTGTTCATGTTTTGTATCGTAATGCCTTTTTATGTTATATTCTTTTAATGTCGACACAGTCTCTGAGCATATTAAGCATACAGCTTTATCTTTGACGAAAGCGAAAAAATAATCAAATTTCCACTTTTCTTGGAAATGCCTGTGCTCATCCGCAACCTTCCGTTTTTTTGTTTGTTTTTCCGACATGCTATTATGGATTAAAAATTTGAAAGTTAAAAAAATTTGTAGGAAAACTTAATTTTGAATAAAAAAACTCTAATATTACCTTTTTGACAATAATATTGCACTCACGCCTTTCAAGAAACACAAGAATTGCTAAAATTGCTAGTTAACAGCTTACCAGTCTGACGGATTGTGTGACAGAAGCAAACACAAACAAGCACAGACGCGGCGCTTTCGTATTGCATGTTTGAACAAGTCGCCGACAAGTGAGTAACTCGTCACAAAAAATTGTTTCGGTTTAGTATGTACTACCATTTTATTATAATTAATTTTATAACAATATATTGATGGGAGAAAGTCGATAAAATAAATTCAATTTTAGAAATGCTTGGCGGGCCGCATAAACATGTTTAACGGGCCGCAAGCGGCCCGCGGGCCGCGTGTTGCTCATCCCTGCTCTAAATGGCATCGTTTTCGAGTTATAACCATTTAAAGCAGCCAATCACCTTCGAGTACACAAAGAGTAAAGACGCGTCTCATTGCGTCGTTCTTCTACTATAGTATGTACTGTACGAGCTGAAAGTGCGGGCTGTAACAATATGTTTTTCTCTAAACAATATGTTAACAATATTCTCGAAATGAATGGCGAGCTGAAAGTGTACCTGAGGTCGACAGCGGAAACCTGTTTAATAACTCCAGAGCCCCATTTCCTTACTGCGCATAGCCCGGCCATGACTCGTGAAACGTACTATAACTACCGGGTTAATAAGAAGGCGAGGGACGCAATGCGATACATAATAGCAACGCGAAGCGTCGTGAAGCTTTGTAAATTAGATGGTGATTGGCTAACTTTAAAGGGCTATAACTCGAAACTGTGCCATTTAGACCACATTTAAACATTTTCGATTTGTTTCGATGTCCCTTATCAGTAGAGTAACTTGGGGTATTATGGAGTAGGAAGGTTATATGGAATAGTATGTTTTCTCATAGAGGAGGTGGTTTTGTGAAACTGTAATAATGCAGAATTTTTGCGTTAAGTGGCGACATACTTTGGTCTCAGTTTCAGTTTCCTGGGTAGAAAACATGACGGTTTAAAATAGAAGAATTTTTGCACAATCTGAAATCATCGATCTGCCAAGAAGACAGGTAAGATGATAATTGATTTTCTGAATTTCTTAAGAGTATTTAGGAAGCACTTTTCATAATGTCTTCCTATTTTGAGAGATTTGGCAACTATTGGAGTAGGATTCGCTCATATACAGTATTATGGTATGGGTGGTGACAATATGAAATACTATTCCATATGGCCACGCTCAGTCCTACTACTATAACTTAAGTTAACGTTTGATCCGTTAAAGTTTAAATAGACATATGTGCAGACTACTTTCTAAATTAGACTAGTGAATAAACTATTCTAAGGCTTTTTTATATTTTCTAGTACGCTAACGTCCTGCCTAAGCGAAAATCTTCATTACACAATAGAAAATGATACAAATACTGAATAAAACAATGTTCTGAGTATATATTTATGTAATGCTCTTGGAAAGTATCTGGAAGAAAATGCTGTTTTTTTAATTATATGAGAAATGGAAGACTATTCCATTTAACCTACACCTTTTAGGCCATATGGAATTTTGCATCTTTGAATAATATTTTAAATTGCATGATAGATATATAAACTATGGCAACCATGTTTAGATATGTTAAATGGGAATGTCCATAGAAGATAATAACACACGAGAAACTATATAAGCTCTTTTAGAATTTTTTATAAATTATAAAAACAAAATGGTATTCCATAATACCCCTAGTTCCTCTACACAAAATATTACGACGAAGTTTTTTTTCACCCTGTATAGTATTATACACTGCATATGTTGTGATTATTTGTAAATACAGATTAAATAAAGTGTCTTTAAACGAAAAAAACACATAAAGCAAGGATGAAAATGTTGAGAAGAAACGTTCTCAGGAACCTAATTTTATGATATATCCCCAGGTCACGAGTTTTACCGTTCAAATATATAAGCGTATCCAGAAACGCCGAAAAGCAGTAAATATTGACAACAACGATTTACAAATATAGAATAATGATTATAATGAATATATCTATGATCCAATTTTGCACATCACAGATATATTTGATAAGAATTTATATCTTTATAAGAATAAAATGTTATAAATAAATGTTACCATTATTTTTGATGTGACCTGATATATGAATTTTGCTAATAGTAATGAGTCACAATATAATAAACTCTGAATAGTCGAAATTAAAATTCAGAAAAATCTATTTATGATTATTTGATAATGGTTATTAAACATTGCAAGAAGATTTTTGGTAAATTTATGCCTGTTTATTAGCTGAAAGATAATATCATCAGCCTTAATTCAATATAATCAGCATTGTATTCGAAATTCTGACTTTTTAAAATTTTCTAAATAAATTTAGAAAACTTTAAAAAGTCAAGTTCTTTTCTAAATAAATTTAGAAAATTTTGCAATTTATTTCTATTATTTCTATCTGTTTTCCGAAGATAGCCTACATTTGTCTTTTTTTACATATAGTCTCAATATTCTGCAATTCTTTTCTAATATCTCATTTTTATAATATTTAGCAATTTTACATTAGAAAAAATATAATTTACAATATGACTCCGTTAACACGCAGTAGTCGGCGTCTATGGTTACTAAAGGGTTAAGTGAACCACGAGTTACAGTATTAATATAGATTGAGCTTGTGATATCACAAGGAGTGATGTCACAAGCGATTGCTTATCAAGATAGCCATTGTAAAACCGCGTGTTAAGCAGACTTGCATGTTACTGAACTGCGTAAAAAATATAATTTACAATATGACCCCGTTAACACGCAGTAGTCGGCGTCCATGGTTACTAAAGGGTTAAGTGAACCACGAGTTACAGTATTAATATAAATTGAACTTGTGATATCACAAGGAGTGATGTCACAAGCGATTGATTATCAAGATAGCCATTGTAAAACCGCGTGTTAAGCAGACTTGCATGTTACTGAACTGCGTGTTAACGGAGTCCGGATAATATAAGTTCCAACATTGATATGAATTTTCTGTGTGATTCGACTATACAAAATGGTTGAACGTGCAGCTAATCTCACTGATTACGTGATTTAATGACGAAGATGTCTAGAAAGTGAGTATCGCAAGCGATTGCTGATCACAAGGAGTGATATCACAAGCGATTGTTTATCAAGATAGCCATGGTAAAACCGCGTGTTAAAGGGGTCCGACTGTATTTGTATTTGTTTCTATGTTTTTCTATAGAACATGATTAAATTTTTCTGATTTGATTTATGCATACTATATTCTCCTCTCGTTAAATGGATTATAATAGTTTTATGAATATTTTAGAATTTTCTATGCAGAATTTTCTATTTCAATGAATATTTTTGAATTTTCCATGTTTATATCTTGATGATTTCTCTGAAATATATATTTTTCACTTAGATTAGACTCCATCAATGTCAAGAAAGTATTATATGGCACAGAAATGATTTTAATTCAGATACTAAGTTTCCATTCCTGAAGAAGATTTTTGTCATTATTAAATATATCGATGAAAAGCTCTCTCCATTTACGATGTTTTTTAAGTTGATAGAATTACAAAAAAAAAATCAGATTAAAGTTATTAAATTTATTACCTTCAAATAATTTATATTTAATAAATTTATTTTACTTTTATAGGATCATCGCAATTATGATGACAATAACGTCAACGGACTAATAAATACAACCCAGCAGAACTTGTTCAATGCCTTCTCTTAGTTATCATCTAACTAATTTTTTCCTTAAATTAATTCCGTTATGAACACACTTATAACGAAAACTTTCTGTAAAAAAAAGAACAAAATTTATCATTTTACAGTTTTTGAAGGTAATACTGTAACAATAAAAGTATATCTGTCGTGCAAATATTGTTATCGCTTTACTAAATCAATATAAAATTGCATAAATGCTGATGCATAACAATAAATCTCAAATTTTCACTCAACGAAAGTGATAGTCATATATTTAATAAGAAAAAATTTTCACACGTTTTATTCTTTACAATTGAAAAATTTCTGAAGTATGCATTGGATACACGTTCTATTGATATGTTGTTTGATATAATAAAATAAAATTAAACTATACTTGACGACATCATCGGAAGTCAGTATTGAGTCTATGGGAGAGCCTAAGTACATTTATATCACTACGCCGATGATATTGTCTACTAATTTATTCGCGACGTTACAATAAATTGCTATAAAATAATGACAATTTTGACAAATAAATTATAAGCTTCGAATAAATTTATGATATTAACATGACTTTAATATGTAGTAAATTATCTGCGTATCTATAATATATACGATCGATTCTAACTGTATTTTAAATTGGAGGAGGGCTGTAATTTTAAATGGTTCTCGAAAGGGTGCATGATTAGCTGTCAAACGAAGCAAATTACATTGAATGTTTATTCGAAATTGAAAACTGGAAACCCAGAGGCACGATAAAATAAAAATTAACAACGTTCTTACTGATGTTGTTACCTTTTACATCGAAATCGACTGTTCCGTGAGCATTAATACCATCACAAAAGTCGGTAATACGCCGCTCCCATAGATTCAATACTGTCTTCCGATGCTGACGCCAAATATAGATCAGTGAAGTTAAATATTTAACGTTCTATATAAATCCTGAATTATATACAACTCACTACTGTATGTTATGTGAAAATATACAACAGACTCCAGTACAACGCGGTGAATATGTTCCGCGTTATACGAGACATGCATTATCAGACGATTGTATGCAAGTTTAAACGTGTCTCGGAGTTTTTTTTTATGAATCTTTACATCTTTTTATAACTATTAGCTTCACTGTGTATATATAAACAATAGCTAAGTGTATACATTCTGTGTTTCTAAACAAAAAGTCATGTTAAACGTTAAATTTATCTTACGCATTATATGGGACTGTTTGTAGCGTTGTATGAATACCAGCCGCAATTTTTTTCGTCCCGTTATACAGGAGTTTACTGTATAAGGAGTCTTTTATATTTATTGGAATTTGTTATATCGACTTCATAAATTATAATTTCATATTTTGCAAAAAAATATATAAAATAAATTATGATTTATTTTATAAATTAATGTATATTTTGCACGATAATGAATATGGAACTATTGAAATTATTTAACAGTAAATAAACATCATATCAGTACAGTATTTTCATTCCTTTATATTTTTACCGTTAAAATACTTCCGAAAAACACTTTATATTAAATTAGAAATTTTATTATTTATATTATTTTATTTTACAGTTGTAGTCTCATAAATGACAATTTCAACGATCATAAATTAATGTAAATAAAAGAAAAAAAAATGATAACGTTATTATGTTTAGTTAGTCATTATTTATAACGTCAACCGATCCATTAAGATTCTAGTTATTTTTTAAATTGATATTAACTGGATTTTATGATCAGATTTTCTTTTAAAAATCGCTCCTTTCGTTACTTTATTTTATAATAATAGATTAGGAGTTTAGTTTCTTAATGAATATTATACAAATTAAGTTATCTTGTATGGTTTGAAGGTAAATACAGTATAATAAACAAACTTATGAAGATGAATCAACAATAACTGCATTCATAAAATTAGAAGATACGAATTACGTATCAAAAATAGAAAACATTCAATGCTTGTTAGAATCCTACTATTCAAAATAGAATCCTATTATGAACAGTAGGATCAAATAGAAGAAGATTAAAAAAAGTAGGATCCATAGTAGGATCATAAGTTTATACAGCAGGAAGGATGCCAAACTTATGAAGATGAATCAACAATAACTGCATTCATAAAATTAGAAGATACGAATTACGTATCAAAAATAGAAAACATTCAATGCTTGTTAGGATCCTACTGTTCAAAATAGAATCCTATTATAAACAGTAGGGTCCTAATAAGCATTGAAGCATAGCAGGATCATAAGTTTATACTGCAGGAAGGATGCCAAATTTATGAAGATGAATCTACAATAATTGAATTCATAAAATTCAAATATAAAATTTATGTAAAAAATGGAAAAAATTCGATGATTATTAGGATCCTACTGTTCAATCATTTGTTTAATATTAAAATTTAATCTCAATGAGAGAAAAATCTAAGCGAATAAGGTAAGAAATAAAGAAAAATTGGTCAACATTAAACAATATTTGCTTTGTTTCGGAATCAAATTCGGTGAATAAACGATGAAAATTCTAGGATGATCAATAATTGAGTGATCGATGAATATTTAACGCAAAAAATGCTAACATTCGATTTATTTACGACAATCACAATGTAAAAAACGTCAAATAAAAATACATTCAGTTTTAATTTGGATATTAACTGTGTCTAATTATTAGTCTACTTTCCAAATTGAAATAGAGGCTTATACCATGTCTGTATATCTGTGTCCCCACCAATGTCGTTGGTCCCCACAAATAACTTTTGAACTGATTAGCAGATTTTCATGAAAATCGATACTGACGGTCTGCCATTAAGCGGCACCTCGAGGCCGCATTCTTTAATCCTATAGGGTCGTTTAATTCAAGGGTGTCAAACTCGCAGCCCGCAACGAATCAAGCTACTCACTAGCGCGGTAGCGGTATTTTACCGCTTTACTTTACCGCCGCCGAAAAACCGCTCAGCAGTTCACACTAATTAGGTACATTATCTTGAAAGTGCATTATGGGAAAGTTGTATAGACTTCCCACATTTCAGTAGATATAGAGTGTCAACATTTTTATTATTGTATATTCTATGATTATGATAGAAAATAAAGTGAAAGTTTCTGTTTTGCTTAAAGACTTCCCACATTTTAGTAGGCAGAGAATGCCGACATTTTGATTATTTTATACTGCATGATTATGATGGAAAATAAAGTGAAAGTTTCTGTTTTAGATTACCAATAACTGAATAAGCAGTTTTTTTGAAATTTGACGTAAAATTGTGAAGCATTGCTATTGGTCAAAAAGCAGAACGGTCAGCTACCGCTGCGATTGAAGTTGAAGCTATTTTGACTCGAACCACCGCCGAAAATTCACGTTCCAATTATAAGGCTCAACTCACACGTAACCACAACAGAACTACGTCACATGTAGCGGCAGTATCGGCCACAAGTTGCGACAGCAGTTGAAGTCGATTTCATTTAGCGGTCCGTCTGAGTTAGATCATGCGTTTCTATATCAATATAATTATAATTCACGACCGTCCACAAACAGATTACCGTTTTGAAGTTGTGGCGTGGTTATGCTATGGCTCGTGTGAGTTGAGCCTAACGCGGAACATACCCCCCGCGTTGTACGGGAATCCGCTGTATATTTTTTAAAATTATTAAATTTAATTGATGCTATCAAACAAAATATATAGCCTGAAACCGCTCTCTGACCGCGTGAGATGACGTCAAAAGGCGGTTTTTCCGCGCTGAAACCGCGATAGTGAGAACCAACTTTTAACTGTATACAGCAGCAGCGTATTTGTCATACTTCCCAAGTTTCTTTTTTTCCTTCTTTTTGGGCAAAAGACAAAAATAATAAAATATATCATCATCATCATCGCTGGATCCTATCTTGACTGAACGAATTCTGTACGAATTGTAATATACTCCGTGTATAGATGTGCAGGCGTACGCGTATCGTCAACTGCAAGTCGAATCTTCTACGCGTCTATGACGACACACTCCATGTACAAAGGACCTTAATTAACACTCTGCACACAATAAAATCATATTCGAAACTAATGCACATCTCATTAGCAATATGCGATCAGTGCTGGAACTCGGAGATAATTTTAAATTTGCATAAAATGGTCTAATAATGCTTGTCTCCTATAACGCGTAACGTAGCCTATCAACCGAGTTGTACGGGAATCCGCTGTATATTAAAAAAAACATATTTAATTTAATTGATACTATCAAACTAAATATATACTCGCCTTACGACGCCTTAATTAACACTCTGCACACAATAAAATCATATTCGAAACTAACGCACATCTCATTAGCAATGTACGATCAGTGCTGGAACTCGGAGATAATTTTAAATTTGCATAAAATCATCTAATAATGCTTGTCTCCTATAACGCGTAACGTAGCATATCAACCGAGTTGTACGGGAATCCGCTGTATATTAAAAAAAAACATATTTAATTTAATTGATACTATCAAACTAAATATATACTCGCGTTACGAAAACGTATTGCTATCTCGCATCTTTGATTAAAATTAAAAAATTAAATTACTCTTTTTATGTGCGCGTTTTATTTTATAATTTAGAAATAAAATTAATGCTTACATTTTTAATATATTTTTCTCTTAAATATGTTCAATGATATTATTATTATTATTATTATTATTATTATTATATTCAAGAATTATTTAAATACAGTTGCGCTATATAAAGTATTGAAGCAAGTAGAACGAATGAAAACTTATTATTTTTAAAAATTAAAAAAAATTATTATTATTCGGAATTATGATTTCAATTGATCGCGAGAATTATTAGAGAAGTTTAAACTAATTATAGAAAATTAAATTAGCTGTATGAACTACAGAGATTATGGATTAAAACGAAATTCAACCGCACCCAATTGAGTGGTAAATTACGATACTGATGAATCTTTAAGACTCTGTTATAATGATTACAGTTTCATTAAATTTATAATTTATTATTCTAACAAATTCTGGTATTAATATTTTTGTAAATTTATTATAATACATATGATTGCAAACGTTTGATGCTCTCTTGTTTGATTGTCACGACTCGTTCAATCCATAAAAATACAGATCAGATTGTTGAAAAAGTTTATTATTATTATTATCTTTATTTTTTTTAATGATAAAGTTATTTCATGGTAAATAATATTATTGCAACTAAACATTATCACTTATTCGATGCATGCTGTATAATAATAAAGTTGAATTTTCACAATTTACAGGAAAATTAATTTGAACATTCTGAACGGCATAACAACAAAAATATTCAAAAAATAGAAAACGGTATAAATATATATTTTTTGGTCTTAAGAAATTTAATAAACTGATAAATAAAATTCCAATAAAATTCGTAAGCATGTTAAAATATTTAATCCATTTTCATTACAACAGTGCAACTCTAAAGGGATGCTAAATATATTGGGTGCGTTTTTAAATTCAGCACTCTCCATCTCGGATGTAAACCGTGTTCGTTAAAACTGTTTGTAGATTCACCAGTGACGTCACTGGTGTATTCAGCATTAATTCACAACATCAACCATGGTATCTGTTTGGTCGACGCTGGAGGACACGACATTTTGACGCCATTTTTTTAAAGATGGCTGCTTCCGTGCAGAAAATAAATCTAAAGATTGGAGAATCGGTTTATGCTCTGCCTATTGATAGTTCCACAGCAGCTATTTGAAAAAATAATGGGATATTATTTCCTACATCGATACAATCATACCTCGATTTACCAAAAAACCTCGTTTGGTTGATTGGTTTTTGGTTTTTTTGTTGGTTAATAATTTATCTTTTTAAAAACCAACCAAAAAACGTTTTTTTGGTTGGTTTTTGTTAATAGGAAAAAATAATAATTTACTAAAGGCTGTGTCTCACAGACGTAAAACGCGATGTAAATACGTCAGTGAATTGATGCTGATGCCAATTTCACTATATGGCTAGACGCTGCGTTTTTTCGCTGAAGTCCATTCTTGTTCAACTTTTTACGCTGCGTACAAGAGTACCTTGATCATTCGTCCAATCGGGTTATGAGCTGCTTATTGAAACTTAAAGAATTAACGACGTTACGGGATTATTTATAGGGGTCTAAATGGTATTTTAAAGAGTTTATTAGACTTAAGTCGCGAGTCTTGGAGCGAATTAACGACGTAAAGTGAGGTATGACTGTATTAAAAAATTGAATAGCAGCAGAAGACAAAATAACATCCAAATAATCAGCCATCTTGATATTTAAAAATAGACGCTTTAGCATCAACCGTGGATTGTTATGACGTCATTTTTGGCGTACATCAGTGGTAGAGAGTGTCGAATTTAAAAACGCACCCATTCTAAACATCTGAACAAGGTGCCAGAATTTACATACTCTTCAAAACAAATAACGATACTTTTTGTGGGATGCTAATGATCTAAATTAGGAAATTTCAGGAAACGTTCGACAGATTCAAACAGGGATATTATACTAAACGTGTGTATAGATATATATATATTCGTTATTGATTTATATATGTTCAAAATATCATAAATTACAAACTTCCGAATCCTACAGACAAATTAGAACGTTAACTTTTTGGACAACTATAAAGGATCGTATACTTCCAAAACATTTATTGAATATAAGTGTCCGATTTATTTATTTTTTCTTTGTTTTGAAAAAACTCTTTCCTCAAAAAGTATCCCTTTTATTATTGGTCGTTTCGGTTCACGAATTATTATTATTATTATTATCTCAACACATGAATTTGTTTAAGGGATGGCCAGTTCTATAAAACTATTAATATCTTGTTTATTAAAACCCGATGTCGAAATAACTTAATCTTTAATTAGTTTTTTTTTAAATCCGCTTTTTTTCAGCTACTCTTGATTGGTTTCGCTGAATTTCTTTTTATTAAAGAAGCAAAAACGTGTCAAGGCCTCTCAGATATTATCCGTTCTTTTTACCTGGCAGTATGATATGTTAGAGATAATAAAAATGTCCAGTTTTTGTAAAGCGATTGTCGTATTAGCAATTATCATCGCAGACACATTTCACTATCCACATGTAATCTTTAGTTACGAGATGGTGCGATTCGTCTTCGATTTCGTCGTCGTCGTCGTCGTTATCGGAAAAACAATAAAATGCCATCTTGACAGTGGTTGATAACTGTGGTTGGCAACAACGTCGACTGTCGCAATATCCGCAAAATTTCGGTTCGTATAGCTTAACGCTGGAACAATTTTTGTCGTCCGTGATCCGGACTGGTAAAGTACTCTTTATGGTCGCTCGGCAGAGGTGATTTCTCTGTAAAAATTAAAAAATGGCAAACATTAAACTCGGTAAAATAATAGAAAAAAAATCATTAATTATTTTTGCGCTATACGACCTCAAAAACACGTTTAAACTTTACGAATGATTTCTCTGTAAAAATAAAAAAAATAGCAAACATTAAACTCGGTAAAATAATAGAAAAAAATCATTAATTATTTTTGCGCTATACGACCTCAAAAACACGTTTAAACTTTACGAAATGCGTGTTTAGAAAGATTAAATTATTAAATTTTAGTATGTTATAAATCATTTATTTAATAAAAATGGATTTATTATAATTTGAAACTGTTTTTTACACATGAAAACATGCAAAAAAAAAAAAAATTGGGATAATTACTATAAATCAATTTAAAACTCTTTTATCTATCCCGCTCACGCATTAAAAGCTCGAAGAAAATCAAAATTACATTAAGATTGAAAAATAATTCTATTAATCAAAAATTTTAAATGGTAGAATTATCGGTGATCTCCTTTTGATTGCAGAAAATTTGTTCTCTCCAGTTGTGTTTAAGATGACATGACAAACATCTAGATAGCACTCCGACTTTTTCCTTTAACAGATTTAATCATTTTTCAAAGAAATGAAGTGAAAGAGGATTAAATACACTTAATTGAACACAAGACCTGTAGTTAAACCGCACACAAAAAAGGGAAAAAAAAGGGAAAAAATAACCCAGATACGAAGCAATTTGTTATTTTCTAAATTATCGATTTTTATTTTCTGCTATATAAAATTGAATTTAAGTTATTCGCGCTTGATTAACCGATCAAAGAAAGAGTATTTTTTTATTTTTTTTTTACTTTCTTCTCATTTATTTTGACTTTTATTACTCCCAATAACAGCAACAGATTCCCTAAA
Source organism: Olivierus martensii (assembly GCA_000484575.1). Classification (NCBI taxonomy): domain Eukaryota; kingdom Metazoa; phylum Arthropoda; class Arachnida; order Scorpiones; family Buthidae; genus Olivierus; species Olivierus martensii. The sequence goes on from AYEL01084271.1 coordinate 34,796, forward strand.
ATATATAAATCCGTATTATTTTTCTGAAAGTTGTTTTAATTTAAACAAGTTTAAAAAGTAAAGACGGTCGTAAAACTGAATACGATATTTGTACTTTTTATTTTGAGAAAGGATTAAATTCTTCAAGTGAAACATTAAAATCTCCTTCTTGAATGTTTTTAAAGGGAAAAGATATTTAGATGAATATTTTCTTCTAACCGAAAACTAACAAAAATGCACGGAGCTTGAAGTACTTTTTATATTTTCTTTCCTATTTATTTTAAGCATTTAAAATTTAGAGATGGATCTCTGTTTAATGTAATTATTTACGTTATTTTTAATACGTTATATTAAGATTTTTTTCAATAAATTATTATAATATTTTACTAGCTAAAATAAGGATGAAAATTTATGATGGAATTGAAGCAATAGTTTGTTCTGTTCATCAATAAACAGTTTCCGAATTTTGTTTGTTTATCTTTATTATTTGGCGATTAGAAGGAAAGAAATGTTAAAATTTGCATGAAAACCCATGGGATATAAAAGTAAAAAATGTTTTATGAGTAATATTTGCTTTCTGGTGGAATCTATATCGTTTCAGCCAGTTTTTCTGTATTCACTCCGGAGACATAAGCATCATATAACTTTTATGGAATCAGTTTTTTACTATCTAAGGTACATGCCTGCTAAGTTTTCTACATTATTCGTAGATAAAACAAAGATATCTTCAAAATCATTCCCCGTACATGAATGATATTATGGCCATAATGCTTCTTACTGTTAGTAAAAGTTTTACCTATAGATAATTGTTTTCATATTAAAAGCGCAATATATACAGATTGAAGAAAAACTTCGTCGTAAAATTTTGTGTACTGATACGGGGCCTCGAAACAAATCGAAAATATGGTCTAAATGGCACTGTTTTCGATTTATAATCCTTTTAAGCTAGCCAATCGCCATCGAGTTACGACGCGCCTCGTTGCTAAGACGCGTCGCATTGTGTCGCACGCCTTCTTAATAATCCGATAGTAAATAAGAGAGCGAGTCAATGCGACGCGTCTTGGCAACTAGGCGCGTCGTGACGCTTTCTGTACTTTATGGTGATCGTCTAGATTTAAAGGGTTATAACTAGAAAACGGTGCCATTTAGACCATATGTTAATTAGACATTTTCGACTTGTTTCGAGGCCCCCTATCAGTACACAAAATTTTTATGGACGATGTTTTTCTTCACCCTGTATATATCTAATGAACATATCTATATTCTTACTTCACCGTTAAATAATCTGTAAAAATTTTATTAAAATTTTACCTAATTTGGCATTTCTTTGTTCAAAAATTCTAAAAGTTTCAGTTTAACAAATACGCATAAGAACCTTTATCGAAAAAAATAATTAATAGGTTGTGACATCAACTCTTTTCGAATTTCTGTGAGAAATATTATGTACTTGTAAGACTCGCTTTCAGGAAAAATATTTGTCATTAAAAAAATGCTTTTCTGAGAGAATATTTTGTGACATCAGCGTGTTCACCATCGGCTCGAATTTCACAGGAAACTTGCATGTTGACACGTCATTGTCAATTGTGTTTTGTAAATACCCCCTTTAAGAAATATTTGCTATTTGATACCAAAAATAGGATGATATCTTATGATGCCATCAAAATTAATTATTCAACTTTCACGCAAAACATTCCTGCCCCGATAATAATATTTATAGTATCAATAATTTTTTCTGAACGAATTATAAACAGGATGTTTATTGAATTGGATAATTTTGTACTTCGAAAATTACCAGAAATTGAAAAATTTAGCTTTATTATCAAAATTAGAATATTTTTTAAATATAATGTCATCTCTAAAATTATCCTTCGTAGTTCTAAATCAGGATAATCAAAGAGAAACACGTATCAGGAGAACAAAGAGAAAACGGAGTAGGAGATCTGAAAATCATCAAAAAAAAAAAAAAAAAATTTCAAATGCTAAAGTGGATAGCAAGACAAGAATCCAAAAAAGACTGAATCAATACTCAAACTGCAATATTCAGCAATAATTCAAGCATTCTAAAATTGTTAAAATTATCCTTCATACTCTAAATTAGGATGCTCAAAGAGAAAAACTAATCAGGAGAACAAGGAGAAAACAGACTCAGAGATCTGAAACCATCAAAAAAATGATCTCCAGATGCTAAAGTGAATAGCAAGAGATGGATCCAAAATAACTGAATCAATATTCACACTGCAAAATTCAGCAATCCTTCTAAAATTGTTAAAATAATTGCCTAACAAAAGAGTAACGCAGAGAACTTGAACAATGAATATTTTAATAATTATTCGTGATTTTTTTTAATATTGCATTAAAATATAAAAGAATATTTTGAACATTTGCTGATTTAGAATTTATATTTTAATAATTATTCGTGATTTTTTTAATATTGCATTAAAATATAAAAGAATATTTTGAACATTTGCTGATTTAGAATTTTGAATAATTTAATATTATTTCATTCAGTAATAAATTTAAAACTTTAGCTAACTATTTTCTAATTATCTTTTTCTCCAAAATTATCTCTAAAGTGCTTAAAGCAGATTTTACCTTATAAAACAAATAAAACTGGATAGAAAATTAAAAAGAGAAATACGATGAAGCGCAAGCTTTAAAAAATTTTTCCTACCAAACTCCAAACAGCAGATGACTATAAAATTCTTTTTTTCTTTCATAGTGATATTTACCATTTAACGTTCTTATCCCGAACCTATACTTTATCTAACCTGTATAAAGTGAAAAATAAAAATAGATAAAATGCAAGCTAAGTAACTGCAGGCTATTCTTAAAAAAGAAAAAATTCTATCATCTTTGAAAAGCGTCATTTAATATTTTTAAAAGAACTTTTTAAAAATTGTGAATGGAAATAATTTTTACATAAATTATTCAATTCTTTGCATTTTTGTAAAAATTCATTTATCGTTTATACAAAAATTAAAAATACTTTTATTTAATATGATTCGTGTAATTTATAAAAACGATAATTAAATTTTTAAGAATTCCGTTGAAGTAATAACTCATATTTTTGATATTATCACATTATATATTAATGACATTTTGAGTAGAAATTTTTTTTATAATTAAGTTATCATCATAGGAATATATTTAAAATAAATTTTAAAATATTTCTTACGAATTAAAACTATCATCTACATTTTCAAATTATAAATACAGTATATAAAAAATTCTGTTATCAAAATAAACATAATATTGTTGTAAATATTATAAGTTTTCTTATATGTACCTAGTGTTATCATTAAATCAGAGATCTATCTATTTAAATCACGACTAAATCACAAATCTAGCTATTTAAACCACAAACTAAATCATAGATCTAGCTATTTAAATCACAGAGATCTATCTATTTAAATCACGACTAAATCACAAATCTAGCTATTTAAACCACAAACTAAATCATAGATCTAGCTATTTAAATCACAGAGATCTATCTATGTAAATCACGACTAAATCATAGATCTAGCTATTTAAACCAGAGACTAAAGCAGAGATCTAGCTATTTAAACCAAAGACTAAACCAGAGATCTATTTATTTAAACCAGAGATATATATATTATATCATTTTATTGATTATCGATATATATTATAATTTTTTTATACTCTCTTCAAGAATCGAAACGATTCTTGAAGAGAGTATCTTCCTTTTCTTTCTTCTTTCCAGAAAAAAATTTTTGACGTAAATAAATAAGTCATTGTGAGACATTCGGATTTTGTCGAATTTACCATACTTTTCAAAATTTACTTATTGTCGATGCTAAGGTAAAATTATTCAAAAAAAAAAAAAAGTCGTTTTAGAGATAAAAGATGTTAATGGTCCGTGCAGCAGATGTACCTAGTGTTATCATTAAACCAGAGATCTATCTATTTAAATCACGACTAAATCACAAATCTAGCTATTTAAACCACAAACTAAATCATAGATCTAGCTATTTAAATCACAGAGATCTATCTATTTAAATCACGACTAAATCACAAATCTAGCTATTTAAACCACAAACTAAACCATAGATCTATCTATTTTTATCACGACTAAATCATAGATCTAGCTATTTAAACCAGAGACTAAAGCAGAGATCTAGCTATTTAAACCAAAGACTAAACCAGAGATCTATTTATTTAAACCAGAGATATATATATTATATCATTTTATTGATTATCGATATATATTATAATTTTTTTATACTCTCTTCAAGAATCGAAACGATTCTTGAAGAGAGTATCTTCCTTTTCTTTCTTCTTTCCAGAAAAAAATTTTTGACGTAAATAAATAAGTCATTGTGAGACATTCGGATTTTGTCGAATTTACCATACTTTTCAAAATTTACTTATTGTCGATGCTACGGTAAAATTATTCAAAAAAAAAAAAAAAGTCGTTTTAGAGATAAAAGATGTTAATGGTCCGTGCAGCAGATGTTACCAGAGATGAGTGGATTGGAACATCTGTTTTCGGACTGATTTTATGATTTTTGAAATTTAGATTTGGAATGTATGTCGCAAACGCGATTTTTATTTCTTATCATACGAATGGTTATTTATATCTTTCTTTCCAAAAGATTTTAATCTGTACGATAAACTCAAAATGTGATAAGTACAATTTCAAGATTTCCAAACTTATTCTGATATTCCGCATTTCGCTTTAAAGTGGAAAGTAATGACGAAGATTCGCGAAGAATTTCCTAAACCGTTTGCAAGAAAACAAGTTTTAAATTTATTTGAAGAGCATTATAATATTTTTCAATTTAAATATCCATCTTTTGGATAATTATATATTATGCACCACTATATATTCTGCAAATATACGCACGCAAAAATCAATATTTCTTAATGCTTACGAAAGAATGCGCCACACACTAAGAATATCTTTTTTTCTGTATTTAAAATTCGAATAAATAAATAAATAAAATCTTAATGGTTAAAATATGAATTGATGATTATCATCATTACTTTAAAAATCGTTTTTTTTTTCTTAAATAAAAATATTATTGGCATTTAGTGACGTTATTATGGTATGTAAGATGTTCCAAATGTACTTTCTCTGGTCATTATTGAACTAATAACGTTATAATAATATCCATTATTTTCGCCGTACGATATTTATTTTTTTTTTTTAGAAATTTATAAAGTTTTTGCTATTAAGGAAGATGTAGTGTCGAATGAAATTTTTATATAACTAATAATATTTTCTGCATCACATGAAACGAGATCACATAAAAAAGCACTGAAATGGAATTTTATAATTTGTAATAAACAAGCAATTTAATATATTTATTTATATTTATTTAAATATAAATATTTTGAATTTAAACTTAAGCAACATAATTTTTTATAACTAATTAAAAAAACTTCAAACGATACATATTATCATCTAAGATTACAATAAATAAGTTATGCTATTAATAAATGAACAGATACAATTACACACTTTGCAAAACCCATCAAAAATGGTACTGATCGATAAGGAGATCAAGACACGCAAAATATTTCTAATGAACTACAGTCAAAGGTCAAAGGTTAACGAGATATAGAGGCTAAAATTTTCGCAGTGTATGCGGTTTGACACGGTGTTTCGCCTCGCTACGGTGTGAGGCGCGACGCGTCTGGATGCGTCGCGCTGCACACCGTAAGCTCCCCGTGCTCTGCTACCTACGCCGACAGTGAAACTTTTAGCATCTATATCTTGTTAACTCTTGACCTTTGACCCCTAGTTCATTAGGGATATTTTGCGTGTCTCAATCCCACTTATCGATCGGTACCATTTTTGATGAATTTTGCAACGTAATGAATTGTACCCTGAACAGAATTATTAATTAATTAATGTAAGAATAATTATATTTTCTTAATAATTACAGATAATAAAATTTATATTTAAATCCACGCATTTTTTACAAAAAAAAAAAATGCAAATATATGGTTATGTTTGTATGCAAACAAAATCATACAGTACAGGTTAAATCTTCAATATTTCTGGAATTCTGTGGAGGAAAAATAATAATATTTATTCAAAATTTTAATATATTTAAAAAATTTAATGCACCAGATTTTAATTATTTCTTAAAAATTTATATAAATTCATTTATTGCATAAGTTTTCAATTATTCTTTAGTGCATCCTGAAAAATAATTTTAAAAATAGATAAAGACTTGGACAGTTTATTAGAAAGTAATATAAAAAGTAAAATTACCGTAAGAGAATTATAAATATTAAAATAATACCCAACCTCACCCTTGTGTGGTGTCCTAATGTTGGTGACCAATTTTCTTCCTTAAGTACTTCGCAGGGTCTTATCTGACAGATTCTGCTTTCGGTTCTCATTTGACATTCCGGATTATGATTAGTCACTCTGGATGATGATCCCACTCCACAAGTCACAGAACAGGGTGACCAGTCGGAAGAATATCTGTCACAATCTGGTTCTTTATCTGATAACAAGATAACGCTATCAATCTCAGAAATCACTATTTTTTCCCCTCAATAATTTATATATTTAAAAAAAATTAAACTGCGATATATTCTGTAAATTTATATCGATTTTTATATAAAAAATTTTTTCCTCAATAATTTATATATTAAAAAAAAAAATTAAACTGCGATATATTCTGTAAATTTATATCGATTTTTATATAAAAAATTGATATAAATTTACAGGATTATTAAATAAAAATTAATAAAAATTTGGCGAATAAAAATTTGCATTATAACAGAGATAAGAGCTGGTAAAATATAAAATTTTGAAGCATAACGGCAGCAATAATTTTATGTTTATATATTTTTTATTAATATAAATAAATATCAAAACATATGTAATATTTTAAAATTATAATAATATTTTTTAATTACTTTAGTGGGTGGAAATTAGAATAGTGGCACCATCTATCAATTATTAATTGATAGATGGCGCCACTCATAGATTTAGTAAAATTAATTATTATTATAATTACGAGATGGCGCTAACTTTAGTTCAAATTATTTCTAAAATCATTAAATTATTCCGTTGTAATTCAAGGGCTAGATTTTGGCTAGTTTATTTGGATTTATTTGAATAAGTTCCCTTGATGCTTATATTGTAAAGTCTAAGCTTTAACGACCGAGCCGGTCTTTGAATTACCTGGCTAGTGCCATAGAGGGCCCGTGGCTAGATGTAGCCCGGTCAGGTGATTTGATAATTTAATAGAAAACATTCTATTATTAACTATAAAATATTGAATCATTTTTTCTTAGTATGAAAATATGAGATTTATATCATTTTTGAAGTGTGAGTGGTGATAAAATCAGTTTCTATATTATTACACTCAGCCTTCCATATATTGATCAGATCAAAATACATTACAGAATTTGAAAACTTGCTATAAAATCATTTTATTAAATTACTTAAATTAATATTTAATAATAATATATTTTTAGGCCTAAAATCAATTTAAGAAATTAAAATTTTTTCTAAATTTCATTTCAAGAAAAATCTTCCATATAAAAATTTCTTTTAATCTCATATTTCTACATTTATCTATTAATCATTTTATAAAACTACTTTTAAATAAATTATTGTATTCAAAGTACAGGTATCCCTCCTATAACATGATAGATAGGTTCATGAAAAAACTGTGTTGTGTGAAACGTGTTATATGAGACCTGGAGCCAATACAAAAAGATGAGTTACCTTCCAAAAACCAATTAAAACAAATAACTTTCTTTAATTCCACATAGGAAACTTAATTTTTATCAATAATAATAACGAAAAAAAAAAATATAAATATATAAATGTTTTTTTGGTAAAAAGAGAGCGTTTTTTTCTTTAATAATATCAACTTCCCTTTCTGAACTTTTTTATGCATTTAAAGTTTGTGTATCTTCTGTTCTCTTTACAAATTTTGTAATCTAACCCATTACAACTTACTACAAAACAATCGTTCCTTAACATATGCCCAAAAAAATTTTGTGAATAAAAAAGTTTTTCACATTCCTCTATTGAAGAATAAAAACTTATTTTTTATCCAAGAACTGAATTTTTGGAACACAGAATATTCAATTGTTGCCAATTAACTCAATTTCAAATCAAAATCAAAAACAAAATACTCAATGGTCGAGCCACTAACTAAATTTCAAATCGAAATTGAGAATAGACTGCATGTTATCTCTCTCATGACAAATTAGCGAAATTGCATTTATGACTAATTTTAGCAAAATATTTCCCAATGATTACATTTTATTTGTGTATTGTGTATACATAATGTGGACTTACAATACAAAACATTTTCATTAATTTTTGTAAGAGAGTAAATGTAATTTTCTAAATGAGTTAAATAACAACTGTGTTGTAGAAGTACCTTATTATATGAAGGTTTTCGCAATTTTGAAATCGTGTTAGAGCGAAACTGTGTTTTAGGAGGGATAACTGTAGGCTGTATATATAATTTTTGAGAATCAGCTACAGAATTAATTATAATAATTAAAATATTAATTATTAAATTAATGCTTAAGTCAAAGTCATAAATTGAGAAGTTATCATTAAAGAAAAACAATGTTCAAAATGAATAGTTAAAGAATTAGTTTTTAATATCAAAGAATTAAAAAATGTTAATTTATTTATGTATGATAAAAATAAAATGAAAACCTATTAAGAATAAAAAAGGAGGAGGAGAAACTTTAAACAGGTTTAAAAGCAGAATATTAAGGAAGATTAATTATATAATTATATGCTGAGCCAGCTTTATTTAAATTTTATTTCCCTAAATAATAGAATCTGAATAACTATATAAAGCACATGAATTTTAAATAGTAATAAATACCTATACTGAAATATTAAGAGGCAAACAAATGTGTATAAGCCAAGTACAGTAGTTAAATTCTTATATTACAAGTATCATCATTGCCAAAATTCACCTTTCTGTAACTTTCATTCTAAGTTAAATATTAATTTGATCTTTATATTTGAGAAAAATATTCAACAGAACATAGAATGCTAAATTTGAACATTCAAATCTAATTAATAAAAGAAGTATAGCATTTTTAAAAATAGCAAAAAAACATTGTTTTCCCTCTTCTATGTAGATATCTCCCTACCTGTATTGTCTTGTTCAGCCATTCGGTGAAATTTGAAATATATACAGTACTTGTTTCTTAAGATTGTTTTCCTAAAAATTTAAGCACAATGTGTCAAATATGACAGATGGTCTTGCAGTTTTAATTGCGTTAAATCGTTTTCGATTAAATGTGGAATAAACTCTACAAATGTTTCTTAGCTTGATTAAACTTGTCGAAAATTTTGGTTTAGTTAGACCAAATGAAAAGCGATACAAAATTTACATCTCTACCCTATCTGACTTCACTCAAACTTGAAGTAGCCTACATATATTACTACTTCAAGTAGGAAATTATTAGTTTCCTAATATTTTTGATAGAAATCATGCAGTCGGACAAAAAATAGAGAACACATTTAATAATATTTGCATATTCCTAAAACAACCTTCCTTAGAGGAAATTTTTTTCAAAAAATAATAGTAATTTTTAAAAGCATCTAATATGTAAAATAAATAGTAGTGAGAAATTAAAATACTATATTTGTTAAAGTTTAGACGTGAGTACTTTGATAATAATTTAAGAAAATAATGCCAACCTAGTAGTTTCTATATTGTAGTAAATATCTTAATTTTTCCATACTACATTTCATTTTTTTTACAAAGATATTTTTGAATACGTAAAAATATATATGTATAGTTTAAATTATTTTATAAAAACCAAAAAATTTAGATACTGTATATCATTCACCATCTGAAATTCATTATTTAATATTTATAGATGTTTAATCGGAAGGAAATTGTTATAAACATACCCACTCAAAAAAAAAAAAATGTCTTTGAGCATGTATAAAAATTATCCTGCTAATATCTTGCTCCCCATTTGTTAGTAGATTTTGAATTAATTTGTAGATTTTATCGTATTCGATAGAGATATTCTGACTCTAATTTGGCGATCTCAATGCCTCATTTTCTAACCCGCAATCTCAACTATTTCAAAATAGAACAAATTCAAACATTGGCTTACTATCTTAATAACTTTTGAACAACAAAATTGGTTTTTTAAAAATTTAGAGGAAAATAGTGCCGTTAAAGATGATACATCAATTAGCTTTATATCTTCAACTATAAAAAATAGTAGAAAATCGAATTTCAAACATTTCTCTCTACTAACTTTTAACAATTTAAAATAGACTTTCTATGAAATTCAATAATGAGGTCATGCCATTAAAGATGATTTTAATGACGCATTTTAATTTCATATCTAATAATTCCAAAATAACAGACAATTTCGAAAAGTAAGTGATTACTTCTTTTCCATAATTCTTTATTATGTTTTGGTTAATAAATTTGAAAGAAAGATATCGTAATAAGTGATCTGAATATTCACCAGGCCAACCGTCTAAATTTTTTAATAATAATTGCGAATAAATAAGCGTTCACATATAAAATTTACAATTTTATTATTACATACAGCAAATATATTATAAAAAATAAATCTATTTTTAAAAGATTTTTGAATTGTTACATGACACGAATAAATGATGTTTTAAATATAAAGGAAAATTGAAGTACAGTATTATATAGACTAGCTATTGCCAAATGGTCATCGTGTAAACAGGTAAGATTACTTCAATTTGCATTTTAAATTTACAGAGCGACCATATCGTAAATTGGAAATAAAATGAAAAAAAAATATTACGCAATGCTGATGCTAATAATAAAGTAAGCTCTTAAAAAGATTAGAAGTGGATTCATCCGAATAATTATTGAACATTCTTTTAATGAAAACATGAATCAAAAATAAATTTCATAGATAATTTAAATATTTTAATTTTATTCTATAAAAATTAAAAAGAAAAATAATAAATATTTAAGCACTTGTCACAGGACTCTGTAAAAATTAACATTTTTATAATATCCGAATTCTTAAGATCTTTAGATTTACGGAATTCTTAAGTCTAGCTTAAACTTTAATTAAATTTCTCAACACGTTACGTTTATTTAACAATATTTGGTTGTCTAATGCATGGATTTTTTTAACAGTAAGTTTAGAAAAGTAATTTAAAATGTTAAATATTTTAGTTGAAATATTTTCAGAAAATCGTTTTCAGTTTTCCCCCAAATAATAATTTTGCTTGCCAACAAATACGTAGCTAATATCTAAGCGAAATTATTGATCAACGAATGTCATACTACATAAACCACATTGCCATGATAATATTTAGGAATAATCTGATAATAAAAATGACTACGTAGGAATTTTCTACAAATTTTCCTAAATTAACAGTTCGTTATGATAACCATCGCCGAGTAATTTTCAAGGTTACGGCAGGAATGTATTAAGTAGTTAATTTTCTAAGCAACAGATGTCGCTATGTATAGAAAGTTTGGTGTAATGGGAAAAGTAAAAGTATGTTTTGTCCTCAGGGAGGACAACATGGGTCCAATGAACCGAGAGAGACACACCTGTCGAACTCACCTGTTGGTCGTGGTGGATAACAAAGTCACTTAATTTTCTTCTATTGAAAACAATAACAAAGAAATGCATGTAAGTATCCAACAAAAGAATTAATTTAATTACTGTAGTTCAATAATTCTTGACGATAGCCGCCTATCTCGATCTGCAATAAATTAAAAAAATCAATTAAAATTTTTGAACTAAACTTGTTAGATGCTATTTTAAATTACAAGTAGTTTCCTTTTATAGAGTTAAAAAATCAAGGTTAGGCTTTTATTCTAACCAAGGTCAAGTTGAATGATCAAAACTGTCACCTGAATATTTCCTATCTATATAAATTTATTACTTTTTATGCAAGTTATTAAACACACTAACTTATTTTTTATGTTAAACATAATATTAAATATTTTTAAAATGCCCAAAACGAAATTTTAAAGATATTCCTGAATCGGATGATTTCTCGTAAAATGAAAATCACTTTCAAATGTTCAAATGTAAACATCGCTGATAATTCAAATGAAGTTTTATATATGGTAATTTTCATTATAAGTGAAATTTAAAGTATGTAGCAAATAAGCTGTTTCTAAAACTAATCGAATATTATTTAAAATCGTGTCTCCGGATATCGGAGTATATAGCACATGTCAGTGAAAAGAGTGTTTAACTCATTTCACATGACTGATCATCCTTTCAATAAAACAGGAAGAAGTTAGCTTAAATACTATGGCATTTTCGTTTACGAAAACAAATAATTTATAAACTGTATATTATTAATCTAAAAATTAAATAATGGACAGCACATCGCACTGCATATTTTTTGTATCAAGTGCAGTGTAAAAGTAGAAGGGAAAAAGTAAGCGACAAAGTTGTTTACATGTTAGTGGGTGATGTTAAGTGTGGGACGTGTTCGCATAAGTGTACAGTTCTTGATCCTTTGGGTGTTTTACGGTTTAAAATTCACAGAAACGTCATTAACCAAGCATCTATTGTGAAAAATTTCCCCCTTTTTTTTCGTTTGTTAGGTTGAATGGGTTACTGGACGAATTCGTCATGGAAGCAGCCACGTATAACGAATGGTTGTACTGGAGAGCCCAACTGCCTGACATAAGCGAAGAAATCGAGTCTTTTTGTACAACTAAGTTGGAATTAGTCGACACTGACAGCATCTGGCAGGAAATTAGCAACTGTTCTCTCATGCCTTACGGTTCGAGGTCTGATACGACTGCGCCGTCAACTATCGATCCTTCGTCTTCCAATCCGAATTTTTGTCGATGCACGGTTGCTTCGGTAGCTTTTCGTAATGGTATATGTCGTAAATGCAGCAATGAACGCACAAATGCAAAATTTCGCCCTCAAATATCGAAAAACGCCCTTAACCATCCCGGAATTAAAGAGAAAAATAATCATCTAAACAAAGAAAGCAAAATGGGTAATTTAGGCAGCCAACCTGGTGATAAGAAATCAAAACAATCTCCGGGTAAAGAAAAAGAATTAAAAGTTGAAATTAAAGGAAGTCCTGGTAGATTTAGAATTGGAAAAGATGTTAAAAAGCAGAAAATTTCTTCCTCTCCCATTGCTACTCCTGTTGAGAAAAGAAGAGGATTACTTGGTAGAGGTGTTAAAACCAACAAGGAAGTATTGCCTCCACAAGCACATCCTGCTAAAAATGATGTCAAAAATTCAGAATTGAAAGTTGAATCTACCCCTAGTCCCGAAAGTTCCGTCTCCAGCTATGTAGACACAGTTAGTCGTCTACCCACCCCAGAAGAAAACACAATTTGTGATGAGGACTCGCTATTAGATGCCCAGATTCCTGAAGAGGGTACCTTACAAGAAACATCACCTGTCAGTTTAAATGACATCAAAGTTTTTTGTGATGAACTTGTTTACTCTGAAAAAGTCATAACACAGTCTTATCCTGGAACACCAGATACCAGACTCAGTACTTCCACAGATTTCAGTACAAAAGACAGTGATACAATTTCTCAAAGCAGCATAAAATTTTCTAGTATTACTCCAACTAGTGGTAGCATTACTAGGAATGGCTTTACTGGAAAAGAACAGTTACAGGATTCTTTAAATTATAAACATAGAAGTTCTGTTGATTCATCAGGATCCACATCCTCAGCTCCTACCTTTACCTTAGTACCTCATCAGAAAGTAGTGTTACCCCCTCATAAATTTAGTACACTTCCATCTAATTCAAACAACAAAAAAGACCATACTGTGTCAGAAGAGTGCCTCAGACCTGGTAATCTTTTTACAAACAGTAGTGAACCTCACATCCCATCAGTCCGTCGGCATTCTTCTTATGGTGATAATTTGCCTTTGGATGGAAATGTGCTCAGGAAGGTGGCCTCACTTACTTTGGATAAGGCTACACTGGAAGCTAAAGTGAATAGGCCTAAGTTTGTACCAGAGAAACTGGATTTTAGTCTTTATGAAAAGTTTGAAGGTAAGAAAAACTGAATTTTAGTCTTTATGGAAAGTTTGATGGAAAATTTTTTTCCTCTAAATTTTGACTCAAACATTATATGTAAGTTAATTATATAATTCCAGTATGATTTTAATAAAATTTCATCAAACTTTCAAGTAATGATTGATATATACATTTTTTTTAATCATCAAAATATATAATTTTTTTTTGTCATTATTGTAAAATATTATTTTTTAATCATATTTTGAATTGATGTTTGAATTCTAAATTATAAACTGTCATCATCCAATAATTTTTATAAAATATAAAAATAGTCATAAGGTATAAAATTTCAATTAAAATCAAACTGATTACTTTCTCTAGATTTATCAGCAAAAAATATTATACCAAAAAAACTTGATTACAAAATTTTTATTTAACTATTTTTTTTTGTCTCCAAAGTAGATATTTATATGAATCGTACACAATAAAATTTATAATTTATTAGCAATTAAAAACTTATAAATATTTACAATACAATATAAATTTGACCTGTACTTAATTTATATTTAAAAGTAGTAATTTAATTTTAAAATATATAAAAAGTAAAAGATAATCCGATAAAGTTAAATTTATGTATGGATTCTGCTGTATATTCCACTGACAAGCGGAAGGATTAAATATTTTTTACGGATTAAAGGATTAAAGTGGATTAAATATTTTTTACGATTTTATTTTAGATTTATTAATTGGAAAGTGAAAGATTATAAAGTTAATTGAATATTAAAATTATATTATCATCAGCATCTGCATAGGATTGTTTTAATGAAAACTTTTCCCGCTAAAATGCTATACAATCATTCTAATAAAGTATAAATAAATTAAATATCAAATTAATATAAATTATTTTAACTGGAATAATATATTTAATCTTAAATTCATAAAATTAAATATATTATTCATGGGCTATCGGCTATCATGAAATATGAAAGAATTTAAATTAGTCCAGAACGAAGTGAATATAGTTATACAGGGTGAAGAAAACCTTCGTAGTAAAATTTTGTATATTGATAGGGGACCTCGAAACAAGTCGAAAATATCGAATCAACATATGGTCTAAATGGCATCATTTTCGAGTTATAACTCTTTAAAGCTAGCCAATCACCATCGAGTACACAAAGTGTCACGAAGCGTCGGTCGTCTTCTTATTACCCGCTGGTAAATAGGAAAGCGACGCAATGCGAAGCGTCATAGCAACGCGATGCATCGTGACGCCTTATAAACTCTATGGTGATTGGCTAGTTTTAAAGGGTTATAACTCGAAAACGGTGCCATATGTCCATTACACATTTTCGACTTGTTTCGAGGTCTCCTATCAGTACGCAAAATTTTATGACGAAGTTTTTCTTCACCCTGTATATTTTTTATTTCAGTGGGCTCCCATATATCGTGGGGATACGTTTCATGTTATGGAAAATCGCGTAATACGAGACAGGCATTATCAGACGATTTTATGCAAATTTAAACTAATCTCTAAGTTCCAGCACTGATCGCATATTGCTAATGAGATGTGCCTTAGTTTCGAATATGATTTTATTGTTTGCAGGGTATTAATTAATTTGTTTTAAAGAAGGTTTCTTTTAATAAAGGAAAAACAAAACGAATACAGGTAAATAAATTTTTAAAAATATTATATACACAAGTAGACCCCGTATAACACGGATTCCGAATACGCGGATTCTTATAACCCGACGGAAAAGTTGTTAAAAGTTGTCGTGGAAATTAACATTGTTTTGTTTTTATTACAATCAACGAATGTTATAGTAACGGATAAGTAACGTTAAAAAAAATTTATCCTGCGCGATATACGGGGATTGTTTATAGCGTTGTATGAGTAGTAGTCGCAATTTTTTCATCGCGTTATAGGACAGTGCGTTATACAGGAGTTTGCTGTATTTATATAATTTCCACAGGTTATTGCTGTTCTCTTACCCAAGATTACTAATTTTTTTTGCAAATGTAGTTTTAAAATTTTGCACAGATAGAAAAATACAGAAATATCTACTTTTATTATTAAATGCGCATTTATATATGTTCTTAAATGATATTTCTTTTTTTACTAAACTTGCCATTATTCTTATGTTTTTTTTTTTTTTAATTTAAATAAATTCATGACTGTTTGCTTTTAATTATATTAAACAAATTAAACATTCTCAATAAAAATTATTTAAATTTTCGGGTTATTTTCTACTTGAACAATATTTATCAATATTTCCCGTCTCCCAAGCATCCTGATTAAATGTACAATAGGAAAGATTAATATTTGATACTCAGAAATCAATAAATTAACAGATCCAACCGAATTTCTGAAAATTTAATTAATGATAGTTCATGAATAAATGATAAAATCGTTAACTAGGAATTAAATAAATCCACCGAGTTCAGAAACATCGGATTAAGACACAAACAAATTTTAAATGGTAAATAGCATTAAACATTAAAAATAGAATTTTTAAAAATAAATAGCATTAAAAATAGAATTTTTAATGGTAAATAGCATGTAAACTAGTAAAAATATTTTAAAATTTAGATATCTAGTAACGTTTAGAAATTAAATAATATTTGATGTAATATTCTATAAATTATCGGAAAATTAAATCTCCAATTCGAGTAATTATTTAGAGATTAGTGTAGATATGACTTTACTTCGAAATCGAACATCGCAAATCAAACTCGATTCTTAATCAAAGTAACAATAATAATATTATTAAATATAAATCAGCTTTAACTAAATGGAAAAATAAAGATTCATGTTCGTCGAAATATATTCAGATGTTAATAAATTGAAAGGAAATAAATCTGTGTCGAGAGTTGGATGATATAGGAAAGAAGGATAGAATGGAAAGAAATAATAATCTCATTCCTCTCCACAGAGACGATAGGAAAAACTACAACTATGTCCATCTTAAAACGGAGCTGCATTAATAACAGTTCCACTTTAAGATGGGCAAGATTGTAGTGGCTCCACTTTTCGTTGCTGGCTTAATCTATTCCTTTATTCCTTGGCGCATTTTTGAGACAAATTTATAAAATAATAATACTTCTGAACGCAAATATATCGAATTTTTTTTTAATAAATCAAACTTTATCTCAGAATTTTATCGGTATTGGAATATTTAATTTTTACTGCTGATATGAATATACATTCTTGATTCTGTTGGATTGTACTTAATGCACATGCAATAGCTGAAGAGGAAGATGTTACTGCACATTCTGATATCAAATAATTCATTACAAATCCTTTAATAATAGCAACAAAATGTGACAGATCCTTAAAAAATATAATAAATCAAACCTTCATCTCAGAATTTTATCGGTATTGGAATATTTAATTTTTACTGCTGTTGGATTGTACTTAAAGCACATGCAATAGCTGAAGAGGAAGATGTTACTGCACATTCTGATATGAAATAATTCATTACAAATCCTTTAATAATAGCAACAAAATGTGACAGATCCTTAAAAAATATTACAATAGGGAATTTCTGTCTCAATTTTGAATCCAATTCTATATTTTTCACAAAAAATCAAGACTATATAAAATTAATATAATATTTATTCTGGAAATAAATAATTATCTACTTTTTCCCAACATTAGTGGTATTTTAAGTGATTCAAATGTGGAATTTAAGTCATCAAAATCGTCTTTAACGTCATAATTAAATATCAGAAACCAATCAAATACTGTAGTTCAAAAGTTATTTAGAGAGAAACGTCAGCCATTTTTTTAAAATGGCTGACGTTTCTCTCTAAATAAGTTTCTAATAACATGTTTATCTCTAAATTTTTAAATGGTTTAAGATAATGGATTAAAACATTATTAAAGCATGAAGGCCAACTCATTGAAACGTCCTTCATGTTTTAATAATGGCGACGATAAGGTTATGATATCAAGATCATAACCAAAGCTTCAAATAATTATAAACTAGAAAACCGAGTTCATCCATTAAATAAACCTACCCTATATATCATAATTCAACATTGTTTACATTATTTTCTTTCTGATATTGTTATTCAAAATAATATCTAATTATGAATAATTAATTAGAAAATTCTG
Source organism: Olivierus martensii (assembly GCA_000484575.1). NCBI lineage: Eukaryota > Metazoa > Arthropoda > Arachnida > Scorpiones > Buthidae > Olivierus > Olivierus martensii. The sequence goes on from AYEL01084271.1 coordinate 52,840, forward strand.
GTTATATCACAGTTTCAATTCCTGTGAAATCTTAAATAAATATAATATGAAACTGTAAAGGTTGATATAAATGCAGTAAAAAAGATAGATGGTGAATTATTAAAACATGAAGGACGTTTAGTCCATGTTATATCAATAAATATACAGGGTGTTTCAAAAAAATTGTGCCAAAATTTACAGACTTGTAGAGCATAAAATTCTGAATAAAAAAGTCTAGTCACCAATAACTTGTCCATGTTATATCAATAAATATACAGGGTGTTTCAAAAAGATTGTGCCAAAATTTACAGACTTGTAGAGCATAAAATTCTGAATAAAAAAGTCTAGTCGCGTTTTTTGATTTGAGGCTCTGTTTAAAAGATATAACTCTTTAAAGATAGCCAATCATCATCGAGTACACAAAGCGTCACGATACGTCGCGTTGCCAAGACGCGTCGCTCGCCTATTTACAACCCAGTAATAAATTGGAGAGCGACGTAATGCGTAGCGTCTTGTCAACGCGACATATCGTGACGCTTTGTGTACTCGATGATGATTGGCTATCTTTAAAGAGTTATATCTTTTAAACGGAGCCTCAAATCAAAAAACGCGACTAGACTTTTTTACTCAGAATTTTAGAGTTATAATCCTTTAAAGTTAGCCAATCACCATCGAGTACTCAAACCGTTACGACGCGTCGCATTGGCAAGAGGCGTCGCACATCTTATTTACCCGGTAGTAAATAGGAGAGCGACGCGTCGTAACGTTTGTGTACTCGATGGTGATTGGTTATCTTTAAAGGATTATAACTCAAAAACGGTGCCATTTAGACCATATGTTCATTAGACATTTTCGACTTATTTCGAGGCCCGCTATCAGTACACAAAACTTTACGACGAAGTTTTTCTTCATTATGTATCAATATATGACTGAAGAAAGTTTTCTTAAAACACTATGAACTCAATCACTCGCAGAAATGGCATTCATAGCAAAAGACATAAACGAATTCAAAATTGCATATAAATTTATTGTGAAGAAAAAAATTCATTAGTTTTGGTATAATTATCGATTATAAGTTTGGGATGACTGAAATCTCATATTTTGTAGCTAAAATCAGTTAAATATGTTTGTTTTTTACTGAATTATCAGTTATAGTTGAAAAAATTACTTCAATAATGAAATATGTCTATCAATTGCTTCTAGAATTAATTTTAAGGATAATTTTCAATAAAATAAAATAAATATAATTAATAAATATCTGAATGGAATTGTTAATAAATTTACTAATAGATACGGATGTTATGATAAATTAAGAGAATTTTATTACTGTTCCTAATTCAATTTATGGCGGTGATAAGGTTATGATATCAAGATCATAACCAAAACCGAGATCATCCATTAAACAAACCTTCCTTATATATCATTATTCAACACTGTGTACATTATTTTGTTCGGATAATGTTATTTAAAATTAATATTTAATTAAGAATAATTAATTAGAAAATTCTGATTATATCGCAGATTCAATCCTGTGAAATCTTAAATAAAATATTTAATATAAAGCAATAAAAGTTGATATAAATACAGTATATTATCTAAAATGTAGATGATGAGTTATTAAATTTTAAAATATATTTAAATTATTAAATTCTGAGACGTCATAAATAATTAAAATATACAAATTCATGGTAATAATTCCTTATGGAAAAAAATAATTGTATTCTTTCACAGGGAATTACTATGAAAGAACAGATTACAGTCATACCTCGACTTAAGTCGTTTTCGACTTTGGGTCGGGTTTTTTTTTTTTTTTTTATAGGAAAAGTAAAAGTCTATTAAAGGCTGGGTCTCATAGGCGTTTTTTTTTTTTTTGTTAATAGGAAAAGTAAAAGTCTATTAAAGGCTGGGTCTCATAGGCGTAAAACGCGATGTAAATATGTCGGTGTATTGATGCTGATGTCACTTTCGCTATATAGCTAGACTCTGCGTCTTTACGCCGAAGTTCACTCTTGTTCAACTTTGTACGCTGCGTACAAGAATACCTTGTCCATTCGTCCAATCGGGGTATGAGCTAGTTATTGAAACATAGAATTATTTAAAAGCTTAAAAACGTTATTAGCGACGTTACGTGGTTATTTATAGAGGTTTAGGTCGTTTTTTAAAGAGCTTATTCAACTTACGCCGTTTTTCGACTTAAGTCTCGAGTCTTGGAATGAATTAACGACCTAAGGTGAGGTATAACTATATAAATTTTTTCCGAAAAAGTAACAAGTAGCTTGCTATATAATATAATATTTTCTATTTATTGTACATCTGCATTTTTTTTTAGTTTAAATTTGCAAAGGATGAATTAGTAATTATCATTAAGTACTGTGGTATCTCGAATTATAAAGTTAATTCGTTCCTGGCCGCGGTTCGTAACTCGAAAAGTTCTTATCTCGAAACCCAGTTTTCCATTTTATCTAATGGGAAATCGATTAATCCGTTCCCAGATTTAAAAATTTTGAAAACAATAAAAAAATATGCATTTGTATACAATTATTATTTTTATTTTTGAAATCTTTGTTTTTACATGCTATATATGAAAAATCATATTCATTAAATAAATAAAAGAAAAATCAATTTTCTTGTGACTGCTTTTGTAGTTCGGTTTTCGATTTCTTGTCATCAGTTGCCTCTTAGTTATGGGAAATCGATTAATCCGTTCCCAGATTTAGAAATTTTGAAAACAATAAAAAAATATGCATTTGTATACAATTATTATTTTTATTTTTGAAATCTTTGTTTTTACATGCTATATATGAAAAATCATATTCATTAAATAAATAAAAGAAAAATCAATTTTCTTGTGACTGCTTTTGTAGTGCGGTTTTCGATTTCTTGTCATCAGTTGCCTCTTAGGCTTAAAGTCGCGATGCGAGTTAAAAATTAGTTAACAAAAATTCGATTAACTAGTAATTATTATGTAGATCTTTAATATTTTCAAGAATAAGCGGTCTTTATCACATTATAGAAGATATTTTACAAATATATTATTAAAAAGCATTACATGCTTCATATCTCGAGAATGAATTCGTATCTAGAGGGATACAAAAAAAGTTTGTATCTCGAAAAGTTCGTAAGTTGAGCGGTTCGTAAGTCGAGGTATTACTGTAATAGAATTTTAAATACATTAAATAGAAAAATGTAACTCTTTCATTGATATTTTGATAATTTATGAAGTTTCTTCTACTTGAATTTAGTTACATAGTCCCTATTTATCAAAAGAATACTCTTCCCCAAGGGAATGAAATCATTTTTTTCTGATAGAAATTACTAACAATAAAGGGAACAAACCTTACAACTACATACAGATTGATAAATCTTACCACTATCTGTAAGTTTTCACTAAATTATAGTAATTAACCACAGAACCAAACAATAGATAAAAGAACAACTGATATCTTTTTTCTGTTGTTTTTTCTCATCTAATCTCATATCAAAAAAAGATAAATAGCTGAGTCTATGCTACTTTCATCGATTTGAAATTAGCTTTTGATTATACCACCATTAAATTCCTATTAAACAAATTTCGATATTACAGCACAGCCCGAAACTATTGAAGATAATAAATAAGCTATTCATCAATTTAACAGGCTATCAGAACAATTGTACAGCTGATACTTTTCAGTACTACTAGAATAATGCTAAGATTTTATCAACAAATTATTCACCTTATGAAAATGTTCCCATGTTATCTCGGATATTTTACATCCTGCTATAAAAAATCACGATTTTTTTGGATGTTATTTATGTAGACAATATTAATGCTTTTCCATTTTACAATTACTGTTTGTTACTCTTTATTTAATGCAATTTATTATAAATAAATTGAAAGCTATCTGTATGTATATATCCGATAAGGCCAATCGAAAAAAACTTGTACAACAAATTTCATTAAAATCAAACTAATGAATCATAGTATATAACATAGCTATGAAGCAAGAATTACTTCCTATTATCTCATAACATATTGTTCTCATTTTTATTTTAGTTAAGAGCGTTGGGGGCCACAAAAAAATCACTTCGAAGGCCGCCAGTTTGACACCCCTATTCTATGTAATTATTTGCAAATTAGATTTAATAGATGGCGCTGTATAAAAAATAGTATAAGAAGTTGTGAGAGAGTGTGACGCCATGTTTTTTTTTTTTTTTTTTTTTTTATTTTAAAAAGAAAGACTTTTTGTAGGTTATTATATTTGCTATTTCTCTTCTAAGTCAATAAAGTTTTATGAATAATAGCCTGAAGTTAGTTAATTAGTTTCTAAACACTACATTTTGTCCAAATTCATACCCTACAACCCCTACGTCCCCTAAAACTTTTTGTAGGTTATTATATTTGCTATTTCTCTTTTAAGTCAATAAAGTTTTATGAATAATAGCCTGAAGTTAGTTAATCAGTTTCTAAACACTACATTTTGTCCAAATTCATACCCTACAACCCCTACGTCCCCTAAAATCTAGACCGTCCCGAGTTGAAGTTCAGAAAATCTGGCTTCATATTAAGGTTATTAATATGAAAATCATGAATATTTGTAACATATTTTATTATTTATATGTTATTTAATTCTGTCTTAAGGATGTTTTTTCATTAGTAAGCTAATAATCGAAAAAAATATCTAGGATTTTTTTCTATCAGTTTTCCCTTTGGTTGCAGGAAATTTTCCTCTTTGGTTTAATTCAATACAGTCTTGCTTAATTTTATGAAAAGAAGAAATTATAAAAACATTTACCAACCACATGCTGTTCTTTGTTATTATGTAAACCTAATTAGCAAAATTTATGCATAATAGAGATGCATCATATGCTTGTTTACCTTGTATAAAATTCTGTATCATGCATAATTTATAAAATTTGCATTTATTGTCAGAACAATGAAATTTTTAGATGAAGGATCAACATATTGGCGATTCAGATATTCTATAATAAGCCTTCAAATGCTATAGAAACATTAAAATAGCATAAATTATATTAATTATAAAAATATTTGATATTATATTGTATCTAAAAAATGAAGGATCAATATATTGGCGATTCAGATATTCTATAATAAGCCTTCAAATGCTATAGAAGCATTAAAATAGCATAAATTATATTAATTATAAAAATATTTGATATTATATTGTATCTAAACCTAAATTCTAATTATATTATACAGCGTGAAGAAAAACTTCGTCGTAATATTTTGTATACTGATAGGGGACCTCAAAACAAGTCGAAAATATGTAATGAACATATGGTTTAAATGGCACCGTTTTCGAATTATAAATCCCTTTAAAGTTAGCTAATCACCATCTAGTTTACAAAGCGTTACGACGCGTCGCGTTGACATTAAGTATCGCATTGCGTCGCTCGTCTTCTTATTAGACCGTAGTCAGTAGGAGAAAAACGCAATGCGACGCGTCTTGGCAACGCGACGCGTCGTGACGCTTTGGGTACTCGAAGGTGATTGGCTAGTTTTAAAGGATTATAACTCGAAAACGGTGCATTTAGACCATATGTTCATTACATATTTTCGACTTGTTTTGAGGTCCCCTATCAGTACACAAAATATTACGACGAAGTTTTTCTTCACCTTGTATATAATTCATTTATATTTTAGAATTTTACAAAATGCAATCTTCGTTAAAACATTCTTGAAGCATCCTAAGCAAATATGAAAATGATTACTGAAGTACAGTTATTTCTACATCATATAATTTATAATTTTATGTATGTGATTATTTATATATAAAGAAACTAGCAACAACCCAAAGAAGCATGGAAAGATACATGTTAGAATTCACTAGGAGGGACCGCAAGACCAACTCATGGCTAAGAGGACATACCAAAGTAGAAGACATACCGGTAACAGTTAGAAGCAATAAGTGGAGTTGGACAGGCCGCATAGCAAAATATACCGATAACCGATGGACAGAATGGCAACTGTATATGAAAGGTAAAAGATGATACCGCAGTCAATACAAACGATGGAGAGATAAAATGAGGGATGGAGAAATGATGATATATGATTTCCAGTGGATGCAGATTGCACAAGAAAGATACATCTGGAAACAAAGAAGGAGCCATATATATATGTCTAGCAGTGGATGAAATAAGAAATGCTGCTGATGATGATGATGATTTATATATGAAATTGTAAATTGTTTTATAACGAAACATCTATGAACAAAAGAAGATTCAGATTTTGATTATGACGTCAGTCACTAATAGCTTAGAACAGAATACAGTATTGTACTGTATATACAATTATTATATATATATTTTACACAAAATACCTGTAACTATATATATATATATATATACAGATACAGATATGTAAATATATATACTGTACCTGTATGGCCTATATATACAGGGTACACTATATACATTCATAAGTTGGTAAAACTAAGCAAATCCATATTCCTTAATTTTTTGTGACAGCTGTATACAATATTTTTCACAGCTCAGATTTTTATTTCGGATTTAATATTTATAATCTAGTAACATAAAGTATTGAACAATTTATTAATTAAAAAAAGTTGATTTTTATTCTTAGAATTACTCATTGGCCATTTTGTTAGCATTACAGAAGTAAAAATTAAACATTTACTTTTGACACACACATTATTGAAAAATTTATTAAAAATATGATTTGATTTTTAATTAGTGAAAAATTAATTTTATCATTAAAGAATATAAGAAAATTGATTATTATTTTTAATAGAAAAAATAAATTTTTATGCTCAAGAGAAATCTCTTTTCTACTAATATTGTACTACTATTTGCATGATAAAAAATTCTGCAAACCAAGCTGAATCATGTTTTTACTGAAAAATGTCAGTAGTTCATTTATATTAATGGTACAAGTTTTTTCTATATCATATTGAAAATTAATTCTGTTTATATATAAATAATAAATGTGAATTAAGTTATATTTACTTATTTATATTATTACATTTATTTGCAAAAAATAAAATAAAATCGTTTTTCTATATCATATTGAAAATTAATTCTGTTTATATATAAATAATTCACATTTATTAAGTTATATTTACTTATTTATATTATTACATTTATTTGCAAAAAATAAAATAAAATTGTAAAAATAAATAAACTGTTAATGGTCTCCATTAATCACTTCTAGTTAAAAGCAATGAGTTTTCTTTAATCATTTCCAAATAATGTGATTGATAGATGGCCAGCCAATAATTAAGTAATTTTATTTTTTGTTATCTCTCAGATAATACCAAGGGATAATAAAATATAATTATAAAATCACAATACAGACAATCACATTTTTTAAAAGCAATAAATACAACAGAATGTAAACAATCATAAAGGAGTTCTTCCTTATAAAGATTAAATGCCAAATATTGTATGTAAATAATAAAAAAAATTATTAAATTTTTATTAAATTAAATTAGATTAAATTTATAAATTATTGAAATAAATAAAAACATTGATATTAGTTTAAAGAATAATTAATTTTACTGAAACGAATGATAATTTGATATGAGTTTAAATCAATAAAACACAACTGAAGTAATATTATTCAGAAAAATCTCCCATGCATAAATCTTTCCCAAATAATCAAATTTGGATTATTTATTTTTGAAGATGAGGTTTTAAAAGTTGAAAAGATGCACATATATTTAATTTATAATTCTTTAGAAAAAATTTCTGTATCCATACTCTGAAAGAATCATTTTGTCATTTTTTATTAATTTTAAATTCTATCATAAATCTGTGGTTCAGAAAATTCATAATTTTGCATAATCTATATCCTATATTGCTGGATTAATGATGCTTCATAAAAACAATAAAACTACTTGTACAATATAAATAAAACAAAATAAATATTATGAAATGCCTTTAAATTATATTAATTTATTACATACAAAATATTTAGTTGCATCTGGCGACGAATCAAAGCATTCTTTTTGTTGACAAGAGAAAACCATTGTCTCATTAATTCTTCTTCTAACACAGGATTTCCTGGGTAATGAAAAACAAAAATGTTCTAATAAATAAAATACATATTTCTAAAAAGCAAAAAAAGATAATATATCTCTGTACTGTTAAAGATATTAACCTAATTCCATCACTTTTCTTAACTTTCTTTCTAATTCTGCAGCATGCTTGTCAATCTCTAATTGTTCTTTTTCTAATGCATCTAATTCATGATGGACATAGGAACTCTTTGATTTAATCTGTAAATTTGTACAAAAATAGTTTCATAAAAATTTTTTTTTGATAAATTTTAAACAACAAACTAAATATAATACAGTAGGCCCCTTCCAAAAATTTCTGTATAAGTTGAAAATCAGACCAAATAATGCTTAAATTTGATATATACAAATATGTACATTTGATAAACAGAATTGCTAGATGAAAATTATATATTTTTTTTTTCTTTTGTATGGTAAGTTTGATGGCTAAAATTTGATTGCCCTTTTCCACTCAAATAGAGTACTAAGGGAACCGTAGTAGTGAAAATAATATTCAATGTTAGGAAAATTTAAGAGAAATTAGGACTAAGTGATATTTTTACAAAAAAAAATAATAAACTGTTTAATAAATTTTTTATTTATATATAGATATCCAGTACAAAAAAAACTTCTACATCTATATCTCTCTGAAACCACAAACTTCAAAAACAATGTATATCAGAAACTATTATATTTATTGAACCCAAATTTAATTACATGAGGATACGCTGAAAACTAATGCTGCCTTTATATAAATCCAATTATTAAAAATATATCTAGATAAAACTAGATATCAATTATTTCATATTTTGCTCTTTCAAGATTCTCCTTCTACCACATAGCCTCAGATGAGCATTTATTGCAAAGCTTGAGCAATATATCTCAAATTGGAAAATAGCAAAGATATTTGGTTTAAACAGTTTACTACTTTTGGATTTTTGTTTGTAGAAAAATCTCTTTCTAATAGAAATTCTTCAATGAATGCAAGTTGCTAATGTTAATTAATATCTTGATGGCTTTAGTTAGAATGTGAACCAAAAGTGAAAAAGCCAGATTTAAATAATAAATTTTGAAGTGAAAGTTTTGTAACAGCAACAGCCAATAATATCAAGACCATGGTGATAAAGCGATTTTTAGATACCATCATATTAAATAAAAGGAAACTGCTAAGGCATTACACATATTTTAAGAAGCAAATAGACCACATCATCAATACTTTTGGATATAAAAATATGTAATACTATTTAGAATATATAGTATTTATTATTGTTTTTTATATAGAATATATATCATACAATATATTAAAATACTCATGTTATTTATGAATTATATGTAATTTGAAAAATGGCAATAACCATATTGTAAAAATAACAAAATAATTTATAAATAAATAAATTTTTCCATAAAATTTTAATATAAATTACAATGATGATAATTTTTACAAAATTATTAATTTTTCACAAATTTTAAAGAAATTTATGAAAAATTAACCATTTGGTCTTTTACATATTGCACAATTTTTAATATATCCAAAATTTTCAGATATAAATATAGTATAGATATAATAAGCATATAAAAATTTAGTGAATTGGAATAAATAATGCTTCAAAGATATTTAATAATCAGGTGAACAATATGCAGTTATGCAATAAACAGAGGCAGAGTTTATCACAAGATTCAAAGGAATGTTAAACGACAACCAACTGTATTGTAGAATGGATATCCTTATTTGCATCTCTGTAGATGCAGATAAAGATATCCATTCTACAGTGGGTTGTCATTTAACATTGCTTCACTTAACATTGTTTAATTATTATGTCACAAGCAAAAATTAATTAATTAAAAAATTAAGAATTTAAAAGCAGTGAAACAAAATAAAACCCTGTTTTCTTATATTTTCCCTTCATAATAAAGAGAAAACAAGGTGGAAATTTATAATTACAATAAACAAGGTAACTATATTTTATACGAGCACTAACTGACATATATAATATTGACTTGTCTATGAACAATATATTAATTACCATAGATTATACAGCACATAGGACATTTGGCTAGATTAAGTAAGTGTAATGCTTTGGTTTTCCATTCAGTAGACTTAGGATCAAATACAGAACCCATCCCTTGGAAAATTTAGATACTAGATCAATCAGATTTTTGATTTCAGTTAATATCATACTTTTATATATATTGTTGTGACACCACAGATGATTTCACATGATTATTGTATTTTGAATTGTCAGTATAAATTAGAATTAAGTCTTCTGTTCTAATAACAATGTTCTATGAAGTATAGGCAACCACTGTATAATATGGTACTTTTACAAAATGGTTAGAAAATTGTGACAATCCTCACACAACATGGTACTTATAGAATAATTTCACTCTAACATGGTTTAGAATTTGTGGTAAACCTCATTTAACCATATTTTTGAGAAAACTCTTCTGTAATGTTAGATGTCAAATTTCTATTCCTTTTTATGAATTATTGCTGATGACTTGAACCATTATGAAAAAAATTATTTGGAAATTTCCTAATTTTATGATCCCTTTGACTGAAAGGAGCACAAAGTTCAAAGGCATCAAAAAAGCTTGGCTCCATATTATGAAATTTACAAAAGCAAACAAAGCCAGATTATTAAATTTTTAAAGAGCAGAAGATACACAAAATCTGGATATTCCAATAGAAAATTCAGAAGGTGAAGATATTCTACCATAGACAAAATATTCTCATTTGATTATGCTTAGCAGAGATTAAGAGGAATAAAATTAAATAAATATACATTATCTAATATATACACACACAACAATTGGACAAATATAATTTATACATACAAAACATTTGTTCAATTATTACAATTTTTAATAAAAATTAAGTTTCTAATAATTAAAAAATTAAAACAGTGTATTTTTATTAGATATTAGAATTTAATTCCTATTTTTGTACTGGTTCTTAGTCCCATATAACATTGTTTTGTACTAAACAAGATTTTATACAAATCTAACTACACTATTATATGAAGGTTGTCTGTATTTCTGGAATGTGTAGTGTAGAATAGAATGTTTTGGATGTTTGTGAAAGCTAACATTCACTGATGTGGAATGGGATCCTTTGACTGATGCTCTTTTGATTGGGAAATTCAAATAGAATCTAAACAAAACCTATTAAACAATTCATGTATTCTTAATTCAATTATTAGAATGTATGAAGATCAAGCAAACAAAACAGCAGTTAAAAATAATAAAATTCAAGTAAAAAATTTATAGTTTAAATTTAAATTTATAATTTAAGCTTCTCAATAAATAATAAATGAGAATTAAGTCATAGTTTCTTGAATTTTAAAAAAACAAAAAATTAAAATTTTTATCTTTAAGATATCATGAAGTGAATGTTTTTAATAAATAAATTACTAATTGGGATGCTGTAACAATATTAAATTTCTTTATAACTACATTTTATTTTATAACATTTTTTATTTTGGATTAATTTTAATACTATTTATTGCATTAATTACAAAATAATCTTCAAAATATTGCATGCTTCATACAAAATAATGCATAAATTAATATGAATATAGTGTGTAAAGAATAAACACTTCCACTGGCAATGAAAAACAACTTTTTCAAAGAATATGTTAGACAGAAGTAGAATGAATGAATTATAAAAAGTTATTACATTTTTGATAGAAAATACTTACAGATGGATATTGAAATAGTCACAAACATTTCTAATGCTTAAATATTTTTACTTTTATAGAGCATGAGTTTAAATTTTACTTCTGAATAAAAATAGGCAAACAATAAAGAATTTTGATTTTTACTTATCATATGTTACAAAATAAGTTTACACTTTTAGACATCAGTGTTCATTTAAATTATTTTGTTATTGTTTTGAACTACTTCCTTGAATTAAAATACATGATTAATTTAAAGCTCTGTCTAATTGTATTTATATTTTTGTTAATTTAATTTTCCTGTTCTCAGTTACATTATAATATTGAATTTTTTTCTTTTATAAGTATAAATAATATATTAAAAATCTGACAAACATTTCTGATCTATTCATTTCAAATTTCAACAATAGATTAAATCTATCAATTTGAAATTTATTATTTTTGCTTAGTAGAGTATTCATTGAAATTTTATAATTTTGCAAATTTAATGTCACTTTTTTCTGCAAATAAAAGCAACTTTTTCAATGAGACAAAAAAATTAAAATTAATGAGATGTGAAAAAATATTTTAAATTTATTCAATAATCTTTATTTTCAATACTTAAAACAAATGAATAATTTCAAAAATGCATTTAAAAAATAATGTTATGATTCATAATAAAGAAAAATAAAATATTCTATAAAATTTTAATTAGTATATATCACAAAGTTTAAATTTATTGAGGAATATCGCTAAAATACCAATTGTTTACTTTCAGTATCTCTCTCTTATACTACTATCAGCCACCATATTGAAAAATCATCACGCCCTTATAGTCCATTTGATTCGCGAATATAAGCACTACACTAGGAATGTCCAGGCAACAAGAAGCTAAATTATTAACAAAATTACAATATACATAATTGAACAGTACAACTAGAACCAGCGCCGTAACTAGGGTACGCATGTGGCAAGGGTCAAACTTGTGCCCCCCATTTTTTCATTTAAAGATAACAATGCTGAAACTGAATTATCTCCATCAAAATGAATTGATTTCGAATATTCTGTAAGGTAATTCTTTATTTGTAAGTATAAATAAAAAATCGTTTAAACAATTTTCAGTCATATTTAATGACTAATGAGCAAAAATAGGAAAATACAGGTACCCAATGAATCATTCTAAACTTTTATTTTATCAATAAAAATAGCGCCCCTTGACCTGCCGCCTTTGTTGAAGTACAACTTGGCAGCTTTTACCCATGAATTACCTCTTCTAAGAAATAAAATGAAAGAAAAACATAACGCCATGTCTGCGAATGTTTATCGAAAAAAGTCATTTGTCCGCAAATAACGGAAATCAATTAAAAAATTTGCGCCCCTAATCAAGCTGCGTCCGTGGCGAATGCCGCTTTCTCCACGTCCTAATTACGGTCCTGACTAGAACAGTGAGCACAAAAGTTATTAAAAAAATTAAACAAGAAGTCGAAAAAGAATTAAAATTACCTAACTTCAGAAGATATTTATTTAGCATTTGGAGTCTATTGATTTTGTATGTCAAATTTTAATGGCAATTTAACCAATATAGACGGCATGATGATGTCACGTTGTCGTAATTAGCCGGATGGCTGCGTGGTAACGCTATCCGCGTGCCACGCAGGAGGAACCGGGTTCGCGTCCCGGATTTTATCGGAGTATTGGGCGGCCCGGTGATCCCCGCCCTTCACCATCCGGCCCCTTCCACGGGTGTGGGTGCAGCCCGTGGTTGGAACTGGCCCCGTCCCCTTAGGTAGGTTCACACTACAACCGACTCGACCAGGCGGCCGGATGGCCGAGTGGTAACGCGTTGGCGTACCACGCTGGAGGACCCGGGTAAAATACGAAAAAAAAAGATGCCAAATATGAAATGTTTATATTCTTTGTTTTCCAAAAATCAAATGCAAAATAATTATATTTAATAAAAATCACATAAAATTAATTAATTAATTAACATATCTTAGAAAGGTCTAATAAAGTATTTTTTTAAAAAAACATCAAAAAGATTATGACCGTAAGAGGGCTTTCATTTGAAGTGTGGAGAAACGCTTTCTCATTCTTGCAGTTTGTTAATTTTTTAAGGTAAAATGTTTTTATTTATATAAATCACGCTAATTTACTTTTAAATTAGTGTTAGGTATGTACCTAAAGATAAATTTTATGGAATGTAAAACGAAATATTTTGTCTGCTTTGAAACAATTGTGATAATGTTAGAATGATTAATTTTAACAAATTAAATTGTCCGTACCCCCTTCAATGTGATACAGAGTGATAAATTATTGGGATATCAAAACATAAATTATATATAAAGGGATATATAAAGCATTACTGTTTGAAAGTTTATTCAAATTTTCCAATACAAATAGATATCCAGGAATACATATTGAATACAATACAGTATACTCCTGTCTAATTGAGGTAGTCAAGAATGAATTACTCTAATACTATGTATAACTATATTCATACATATATCTTCCAATGGGTAGGATTCTAGTTTAGCCATAGCACGTGGATCTATACATTAGAGAATTGAAGATTCGCCGCCCACCGACTGATGTATAAAATACGAAGCGACAATTCCTTATATTAAAAGATTCACCCTAAAACTATCTGGGCTATCAAGATGTTTTTATTGAATCTATAATAATCAAAAAGTAAGAATATAAAAGATGTTTTATTAGAATCTATCATATAATCAAAAACTAAGAATATAATTTCGAAGTGACGACGGCCGCTTTTCATATATCCGAGTGCTATGGTTAAACTAGAATCTTGCCTTCTGATGAATATCCAGTTGAGCATGCACTCTTAAGATATGTATAACAGGTTTGCTTATGTACACACATTGATCTCATCAATTAAATATTTCACAAATTTTAAAAATGTCTTGAACATGTTCAGCATTTGGTTGCAATAGAAAAGCTGGAATAATTAATTAAATAATTCGGATAATTCTATCAATTTCCAGTAGATAAAAATCATAGAAATTCAAAGCTATATCGGTATAGCTTAGCACAAACATAGCAATGAATATTGGTATCTCACAAGGAGAGGACTCGAGGGCCGGAAAACGGAATGAAACGAAATTTATTTCTGTAGACAAGGTCAAACGAATGCAAAAGAAAAAATTTAAAAATTCAAAAGTGGGGGGCCACAAGTGAAATATGCTATTAAGACATCGAGATGGATCATTATTCGAAAATTGAACAACAGGCGTTAGGCCTACGAGCGGTCTACAAAACGATGCGCGAGTAAGGATAGGGTGGAGGCAGTTAGTTGTCTACGGACTGAGACAACATTGAATGTAAATTCAACAACTTCTTTATTAATTGTCAAAGAGAGATTTCAATCTTATAACTTTAGCCTGACAAACAAAATGAGAGAGCTTATCATAATTATATCTGTTAGGTAGTGTCAATTTTTACCATACTTCTATTTCTGGAATTTTTGTGTTATTCCATTTCATATATACACTGTTCTTGCAGCAACTTTATCACTAATACAAGAGATCCGTTTTTTCTCTTAAACTTATTTTTAATATCAAAAAATCTTCTTCATATATACAAATATACAATAAAACATGGCACTTTGAGAGAAATATGCATTTCGGCTATCTTAGCCCTCTTCAGTTTCATTTAGTGTAC
>AYEL01084272.1:0-41732 GCA_000484575.1 Olivierus martensii
ACTTTATAGACGTAAATGGTAAATATTATAGACAAAAAGATGGTGTCATAATGGGTTCTGTTATAGGTCCGAAATTAGCAGAGTTGGTATTAATAGAATTAGATAAATATTTATTAAAATGTAGGGGTATGAAATTCATAGGTAGATTTGTAGACGATGTATTGTGTGTCTTTGATGAAAATTTGATAACATTGGAAGAGATTAAAAATTATGCCAATCTATTCAATAAGTCTTTGCAATTTACAATTGAAAAAGAAATAAATGGGTCTTTAAATTATTTGGATATAACGATATTTAGAAAAAATAATAGTTTTCAGTTTAAAAGATATTGGAAGAAATTAAATAATTTTAAGATGTTAAATTTTTACTCAAATACACCCTTACATATAAAAAGAAATTTATTCATTTCTGAAATTAAAAAACATATAATAGAACAACTTTAAAAATTCACCAAGTTGAAGAAATAAAACAAATATATAAAATGTTTTTATTAAATGATTATCCTAAAAGAATATTAAAAAAATGGGAACAGGATTGTAAAAAAAATTAATTATAAAAATAGTAATCTTATAAAAAATAACTTAAATGTAAATAATAAAAGAAAAATAACAGTTATTTTTCTGTTCCGTATGAAAAAAATAAATTTTATGATATAAAAAATGTTTTTAAATCTATAGATATTAAAATATCGCTCCAAAGTTACATTTCACTATTAAAAATTTAATTTATTTAGGTCGAACAATACAATCAATATTAAGCATGGATCATGTAGTTTATAAGTTAGAATGCACATGCTTTAATAAACATATATATATAGGGGAAACAAAAAATCAATTACAGATAAGGGTTAATGAACATGATAGATATATTAGATCTAAAACAGGAAAATCAGGAATATCTTTACATAGTTTACAAAATAATTGTAGTATAAATAAAAATAGTATACAAATTTTAAAACAGGAAAGGAAACATACGAAACGGTTTTTTTTTATGAATTTTACTTTATTAAAAAAGAAGAAGTAAAAAATAATAATTTAATAGTTAATAACAAAAGTGGCTAATAATTCCTAATATTTGGTGGGATACCCTTTTCCCAGTAGAGGGCGACATAAATATTTAAGATGTATGCAAATTATTGAGAAATTTGGTGGCTATAGCCTCCATATTATTAAGTGAAGAAGAAGAAGAAGAAGAGAAATTTGGTGAACGATTGTAAATTTGATAGAAACAGTCTTTCTTTCCAGGTGGAATTAAGTTAGTGGTCCTAAAGAAATGATTTTTAATGTTAAATTTATTCTCCCGAAGGAAAACAGCTTTATTTGTATAAAAAAGTGAACTATAGTATAGAAATGAAGAATCTATTTAATAATTATAAAGATAAAGAAAGTTGTTTTGAAAAGGTATCTAATTTAAGTTTATATATTAATGGATAGAGTAAATGTAAAACTAAATTAAAATTTATGTAATAAAATTTTTTTAGAATATGAAAGAATCACCATTAAGAAAGATCGCTATAGAATGTTAATATGATATTTTTATATGGAAAATTTTTAATATTTTTAGTAAAAAATGGTATGTAAATTTTTGTATTGAAATGTAAGGGATTTTGTATTTAAAAGTATTTAAATGTTAATGGGGTTTTTTTAAAATAATTATTTACAGCATGATACACTAAATGAAACTGAAGAGGGCTACACTAAGATAGCCGAAATGCATATTTCTCTCAAAGTGCCATGTTTTATTGCATATTTGTATATATGAAGATTTTTTGATATTAAAAATAAGTTTAAGAGAAAAAACGGATCTCTTGTATTAGTGATAAAGTTGCTGCAAGAACAGTGTATATATGAAATTGAATAACACAAGAATTCCAGAAATAGAAGTATGGTAAAAATGAGAGAGATACATTCGAACAATTAGAATCTACAGACACGGTCAAATCGGAGGAGAGTCACTAAAAGTCGCAAAGTGCAGATAGTCTTTAGTCTCTTTTGTAACAGTCTTTAGTCCAATTCAGTATAGATAAACATTTTCAGTTTACTCGAATTCACTCAATTCTTTTGAAGAATTACACTGCAGGTTCTTGACTATGGGTTGTTCGAGACTCTTCAAGAGGTATATATCTAAATGAAGAATAATATTATTCGTAGGTCTGTTCCGGATGTCGGCAATCGTTTTGGACGAAAAGGAAACAACTAGGTGATAAAATAGGCGAAGCGAAGCCTCGATCTCTGCAAATTCGCTTCTTATAAAACTTTGACCTAGTTGGTGTCCTTTCCCGGGGATGGCTTTTACAGATGTTTCAGGTGTCAATTCTTGGACTCTGCATCGACACCTGAATTAACTATCTTAAATTTATTACCTCGAAGAACAATAATGATATTTAATACATGCAGTTATTCCATTACGATATCATCGTCACATTCCATGTCTCCGCGACAGGGGGGATCCCCATATATATATATATGAAGGGCTAAGGAAAAACTGCTAAATCCATTTTCTATTAAATGTTTCAGATAGCTTATTTTATATAGACAAATGGACAGCTCCTACATTATATTTAATTAAGAGATTTCTCTATATTAACGCTTGACTTTCTTGATATGGAGTTACACGAAAGGTACCAAAGAATCGAATGTAGTTTATGAACCGCAACTTGTCTATTGTGGGTATATACGAAATCAAAATATCTGATTTTATTTAATACTTCTAATTTTATAGAATTTAATAATTTATTCTATTAAAATATACCTGATGTAGTGAACAAGAAGTTTATTGGATGAGTAAAGAGATAATTTTTGCTATTTATTAAAGTGAATATCATCAAAAACATAGTGGCATCTTAAGATGACTAATTGTAACTTGTTATTACAAAGGTTTTGATTATGAATCATAAATGCAAAATCATATATGTAAGTTTAAGTATAAAAAATATGAAATTAAACCGTTAAAATTTATTATGAGTTTTAGGATCAGAGAGAAAAAGTTGGTTAACTCCCCCCGATTTACGATATAATAATTTTTAATAGAAATATGTAGAAATATATGAAATCTTGCCTAAACTCACGAATTTTATAATACCAGAATAATGAATTTGCATCATTGAAGCATTTCGACACTTTGAAATATTAAATTTGTAAATGGTTACATCTGCTCAATAATTTTCAATTTCTAATAAGGTAACTTGGGATGTTTTTTGAAAATCCAAAACAAATCGAAATTTATTTTCAAAATTCTACTAAACATCCAATGTCTAATAATTATATATGTGGAATCCGTTAGGGGGTTATAATGTCGAAATTTTTGCATTTCGACACCTCACTCTTTTCAATTATGGAATCCGCGGGAGTCGACTCGCGATGATTACGCCAATCTAAAATACAGAAACGTCAGGTCTGATAGTAGGAGCAATTTAGACGTGTTGAACAGCACATAATACGTAGCCCACGTTAAGATTTCGGTCGCAAAACTAAGAGCAACCTGTCAAAATCTGGAGAGTATAGAGAATGCGAAAACAATCGATATATATCAAATAATATAACAATTATTTGATATATAATAATAATAATAATACAAATAATCATAAAACACATTTAATAAACATATATTAATTACAGATAATATTGAATAATAATAATAATAATAATAATAATAATAATAATAATAATAATAATACAAATAATCATAAAACACATTTAATAAACATATATTAATTACAGATAATATTGAATTAAAGTTAACGAAAATAATGAATAAAACTAAGCAAAAAAAACTTATCGCATAGCTTCTTTTTAAATTAGAATTAACTCAAGACTTATAAACATACCTATGAAAATCTTTTCTTTTTCTTTTCTTCTTTATATTTTCGTTTAGTTTCTTTGCGGGTTAATATTTGCTTTAATTTCTTTGGACTGAAGACAAAAATACTGCACTGACGAACATGAGACGAAGACATTAATTCAACGACAAACGTAAGCAGAAGAAAAGAAGACATGCAAGAGAGATCTAATGCCTTATCACACTATACCAGCGCTTCTCAAACTTTTTTCATTCATGACCCCATTTTTCATTACGAGATTTTTCGCGACCCCAGGTATTAAATATGAAATAAAACATACAAGTACATAAATCATTTACACACTTATTAAAATGAACACAATCAGCCAACTACACTGAAAATAACATATGTTGTCATACGTTAAATATTGGGCGTTTGTGAAGTTACATATAAACTGAAATTCAAGTATTTGAATTTAATTTTTGCGACCCCATCATTTCGCTTCGCGACCCATAGTTTGAGAAGCCCTGCACTATACGATTAACAACCGATTTTGTTGCCCGCGATTTCGAACTGACGCGATACCAGTTTGAAAATCTCTTATAACACGAAACGAGTTTTCAGAACCAATGTCGGAACGATATCTTGAACAGAATAAACAGGCATGTCGTCACATGTCTCGCCAAAATGTAATTTTGATATTGGCTGCAGAAGAACTCGGAGCACAAGCAAAGAGAAAAAAATGTTAAAAAATGAATTAAGAACAGAAATGCCCAAGACTGTTAAGATAATTTAATGAGAGAATTAGCCATGGAAGATAGCAGCCATGACGTATCAATACGTGTTTTCGTTTCCTGATAAATCATGTAATAATCAGCTTGTTGTTTGGTTATCGTATGCAACGAATCGTTAAAAAATCGGACAGCGATCGAAAAAAAATCGTGTCGCATCATTGTCTTGTAGCAGTCGTAAGTTATATCACATTACACGATTTTCACCCGATTCCTATCGC
This sequence comes from Olivierus martensii, assembly GCA_000484575.1. Taxonomy (NCBI): domain Eukaryota; kingdom Metazoa; phylum Arthropoda; class Arachnida; order Scorpiones; family Buthidae; genus Olivierus; species Olivierus martensii. Next base: position 4,791 of record AYEL01084272.1, read on the forward strand.
ATCCAATTCGCGAATGTTGAAATCGTATAGAAATTGCATAGTATGATACAGGCCTAAGTATTGAGAGAGCTAAAAGAGAGTTTCTGGCCCTTTACAAACAGCTAAAAATTTTTCTCGTTTTTTTTCTCCTCTAATTTTCTTAAAATTTTTCTATCATAACAATCTGAAGAGAAGATTCAACTCGAATTATCTTCATTTGTTGAGGGAGATAGAGCCTCTTGCATCGAATAGAAAGAGAAAATAAAGTTACTTTGATCGGAACCTACGACGTCCATTCACTGAATTCTTTGGCTTGTTTTTCTCTTAATTATAATTTGAGTTTATTTGACAAGTATAACATTCCATTCTCTCTCCAGATTCAAAAGATAATTCAAAATTAATAAAATTTTGTCGGTTCGTTTTGTTAGCTTTACAATATAAAATGAATTTTTTATTATATTGTAAGTAAAATTTACAGATTAAAAAATATATATATTTTTGGTATTAAAAATAAGTTCATTTATAATGATTTTATCGGATCATAGTATTTATTATTATAATAAAAATTTAATTTAAAACATTGTCCTAATTGATATCAAAATTTATTTGAAAAAATGTTTGTTTTGAAATACCGGTATCCCAATTTCAAAAACTAAAAACACCTAAATACTGGAAGAAGTATTAATATTTTGGCCAAAATTGTGAGTTCTACTCTTAAAGCAACAATAGATAATTGCTGAACAGAAATTTTAAGATCCTATCTATTAATTTCAAAAACTAAAAACACCGAAATACTGGAAGAAATATTAACATTTTGGCCAAAATTGTGTGTTCTACTCTTAAAGCAACAATAGATAATTGCTGAACAGAAATTTTAAGATCCTATCTATCATAAACAAATAGTTAATTTTTGTCTAGTACATACAAAACATATACATACGATGTATATTTTTGATACAACTTTAATTAAAAAGTATCAGTTGAAATTGCTCCAAATATGAATTTAAATTTACTTTTCCTATAAGTATTATAGTGAAAATGGAATGATTAAAACTATAAGACCATATAAACCTAATTTTTATAATATCATTCCATTATTTTTTTATAATCAAAGCTAATGATTTTGTTTATTAAATTGCATAAAATGTTTCATATGATATCAAAAATATACATCGTAATTAAAAAGTATCAGTTGAAATTGCTCCAAATATGAATTTAAATTTACTTTTCCTATAATTATTATAGTGAAAATGGAATGATTAAAACTATAAAACCATATAAATCTAATTTTTATAATATTCCATTATTTTTTATAATCAAAGCTAATGATTTTGTTTATTAAATTGCATAAAATGTTTCATATGATTTCAGTGTTGGATTCTTTTGGCAAACCAGCAGCAGGATTTTTGAGTGGAACACTATGGATTCAAGGTGATTATGACCAATGCATAAATATAGAAAATGTTGATAATGGAACACCTTCAAAACATGTTAAAGATACCGTGAAGGGTAAATATTGTGCAGTTATAATGAAATTACCTTCGTTTAAAAGAGAAATATTTGAAGTAATATCTACTCAATATAATAACTCAATCGTACAATTATTAGAAAAGTTGATTGTAAGTATATATTTTTAATTATTTAAATATACTATAATTTTTAAAAATTCTTAATTAGTATTTTCAAAAAATTATTTGAATAAATATTGATTTATAAATAATTTGTTTGCTCGTGAGTTAAAATATTTCTTTTGTTTATTCAAATATAAATAGCTACTAGTAAATATAACTATTGTATTTATTTCAGAAACCATTTTATCTTCCGCAAATTATACAAATGCTAAAAATCTGGAGTAATGCAAATTTACGGTTTGATGTTTGTATCCCAAGTACATGTAACGAAGATATATTGGAAACTTTTGCAAAACAGTGTATATAATGTATTCATTTAAATTTATATTGATGTAAATTTATTTATTCATATTTATTCTGCATAAGTATGTATATATATATACTGTATTATGCACCCTGTGTATAAATACTGTTGATATATATATATATCAACTTATATATATAATAGATGGTGTCTCAAAAGTGGACGATCAAACGAAGTTAGGTGATGCAGGAGGTCATTTCCTATCCAAATGATCATATATGTAGTTATCTAATTGTTGACGGTTCAAAAGTTATTTGCAAATTTGTATTTTCACACGATCAAACGAAGTGAGGTGATGCAGGAGGTCATTTCCTATCCAAATGATTATATATGTAGTTATCTAATTGTTGACGGTTCAAAAGTTATTTGCAAATTTGTATTTTCACTAAAATCATATAGTGCAGCCATTAAAATACAGAAAATTATAAAATATTGCATTCTTGTTCCAACTGATAAATTGCCTTTGTTCTACTTTTCTATTCTTCTTCTTCAATATAGTTCCATAGAGTTTTATTCAAATCACCAAATTTATATAAAATAATTTGGCATTTAGTTGCATTATTATTTTTAAATCTATGAGTTATTTGGTAGATTTTTTATTGTAACTATGATTCTGTAAGCTGTATCTTTCCAATAAAAACATTTTTAGCAACTCTGTTATTTTCATTCAAAAAATACAAATAGTTTTGTGAACCGGATTTTCCTCCCATCTGTAGACTATATCTTTCCAATAAAAACATTTTTACCAACTCTGTTATTTTCATTCAAAAAATACAAATAGTTTTGTGAACCGGATTTTCCTCCCAAAGAATTGTGTTCGATTTTTAAACGATGCTTACAGAAAAATATCTAATACAAATGGTGACTATCTTTCAGAAAAACTTCCGCATTTAATGCCGATTCTAAAATGGTATCATTCATGGGAGTTTGCAGAACAGATCGTCTTGATTTTGCAATTAAGTAACGCATAATCCGGCGATATCGATTGTGTGTTCGGACAGGTGGTTGCAATTTTGAGCACTTCTAGTAATATAAAAGTAATAAAAATCCTTGTTATACGCATTTTGTTTCATTTCTGACTGACGAGAAACGAAATTTTTGTGAAATGTATTGTTCAGTACACCTAATTCTGTTTTTACATGATAGATACGTTCCCGAAGAATACATGTAAAAAAATATATTGCATCTATGGAAAAATAGAAGATTGGTTCCAGTCCTAAGAAATCAGCAAAAATAATACAATAAACCTGAGTTTTCATGTTAGAATCTTGAACATTTTATTTCATAAAGATTGCACATGTATCATACAAAGTAAATTATTGAAAAGGAAAAAAACATATCACTAATTCATGAACACAAAAATTAGGGAAAATAATGAGTTACACATAAAAAGATTTTATTCGTTGTCACTTTCTGACAATGAGCGTATTCGATAAAAATAATGAGTTACACATAAAAAGTTTTTATTCGTTGTCACTTTCTGACAATGGGCGTATTCGAAAATTCAGATTTTTCTGACTAATTTCTGACTGAATAACGTCAATATGTGAGTAAACAACGTCATCTCAGAAATTTCTGAGTGACTGCTATTGTGCTGATTTACTGAACGCTCATTCTGACAAAATGGCAGTTCAAAAGCTCCCGGTTGTAGCTAATATTTTGAAAACATTAATCGATGATGATGGCGATGAAATATTATTATTATATAATCAATATTCTAAAGATATAACCGAAGACATTATTGGTACTGTCGTTTCTTCTATAACTAATAGGTAAGCTTGTTCATAGTACTAAATAATAAATACATCTACAATAGATAACTATTCAAATTAAATTTTATTAAAAATATTCAAAAATTATATATAACGTAAAATTTACTTTAATGATTATTATATTTCAGATCAAAGAAAATAAGAATAAAATCTTTTGTTTTCATACAAAAGATTTTATTCGTCATTCCAAGATATTCTATAGTTGATTTTAGGTCACATTTTCGTTTATCTAGATCAGTCATAAATTTAAGGATACTTCTTTTAATTTTCAAAACAATTTATTGTTTGAATAGTATTTTTTAATATAAATTGTATTCTTTCCGTTAAGATTTGTTTGTTTTATTATAGATGATTATTCAGAAATTTATGAAAGCAAACAACAGTAAAAGAGATCGACCAAGTATAAGTTGATCTACTATTGTTCTGCTTGGTCTTTGGACATTAGGCAATCAAGAAACTTTTCGGCAAATTAGTGATCGGTTCGATAAATAGTATTTTTTAATATAAATTGTATTCTTTCTATTAAGATGTGTTGGTTTTATTATAGATGATTATTCAGAAATTTATGAAAGCAAACAACAGTAAAAGAGGTTGACCAAGTATAAGTTCATCTACTATTGTTCTTCTTGGTCTTTGGACATTAGGCAATTAAGAAACTTTTTGGCAAATTAGTGATCGGTTCGATGTTTCTCAATCTTCATGCCATTCTCTATTTATGTACTTCTGCAAAATGTTGGTAAATTGGATTCCTATTTATATTCAATGGTTAAAACTGGATAAGTTCAAAGATACAGCTGAAAAGTTTGAAAAATTTGCAAATTTTCCAGGTGTAATTGGAGCTATCGATGGATGCCATATAAATATCAAAAAACCATCTGTAGATGGGGAGAGTTATTTTAATAGAAAAAAATCTTATTCAATTGTGCTAATGGCAACAGTGGACAATACAATACAATTGTGCTAATGGCAACAGTGGCCTGGTTCTGTACATGATGCTCGAATTTTTAGAAATAGTGATTTGTATAAAAATTTGAATGAAAATAATTTTCCAATTAATTATCATTTGATAGGAGATGCAGCATTCCCATTATCACCATCACTGTTAGTACCATATAGGGATAATGGACATCTAACTTCAAAACAAATAAATTTTAATAAAACATTAAGTAAAACTAGAATTATTGTGGAACGTGCTTTTGGACTTCTTAAAGGAAAATTTAGACACCTAAAATATTTGGAATCAACTGCATGGAAAATATAAAATACATTGTAGGTGCTGCATGGGTATTACATAACATTTATATTGGAACTAAAGATTGGAATGAAGAAGAAATAGAACTTGATGATCTAACTGACATAGACTTGTGTGAAGATAATTCAAACAACAACATATCTGGTACTAATAAGCAAAATTATATTGCAGATATGTTAATATTATAATTTTCAGTTTACTTACAATCAAAAACATACTTTTTGGTGTAATATTTTTTATAAAGAAATTCTAAGCCATTAGTTTCCAACTTTTTCACCATAATGGAATCGTATATTATATTTTTTTCTCGTAAATATTTTATCGTAAAAAGAGATTTTTTTTGTCGAAAACTCTTTTCACAATTAAATCTTCTCATATAATTATTTCCAAATTAGATATTTAGCTGAATTGCCACTGATTCCGAATATATTTCATAATTGAGCTGAATTATAAGAGATTACGAAAACTTGATCCCTCGATCAAAATATATTGAATCGCAGAATAAAAATTTACAAACTGAACAATATTTTGAAATCACATATTAATGTTAAATATCAAAATCAGCATTAAAACAACAAAGAAATAAAATTTATAACGAATTTTAATGTTATGAGCTCGCAACCTGATTTACGATAAGATTAAGTTCGCGGCTTATATAAAATGGCATCTTCCTAGAAGCGTTTCTCATAATTATGATGCAAAATTTATATATGAGAAATGCCTTTTAATACTTAAAATACGAGATTCAAGAGCAGATTATCCTTCATCCGAGGCCATTAATTGGACACCAACTCCATTAAATCTGATGAATAATCCACGCGTATTAATTTCCAAAAAGGGATTCGAATCCATGTAGAATCAATCAAAGATTAATGTCTTCCGCTTATTCTATTCATAAAATATCGGCATCAAACTAATATTTTACTAGTAATATCCAATTCTGATATTTATTTCAGGTTTTAAGTTTGATATAACACGATTAAAATGATTCAGAATGATAAAAACAAGTGCATTTATCAATATTTACTATCACTTTCTAATTCCCAATATAAAATAGAAGAAAATAGAGAGTGTTTTCACACAATTACAGTAATTTCTAGCTTCACTAGCTGCTTATTCAGCTACATTAGCAGATAATTAATTGTTTTCTTTTTCCTTTGCTGTTGCAGTTAGAATGCGAAGATATAGTTTGGTTAGCGAGCATGAAACAGTTTGAAAATACGATTTAGTGCCACTTAAATCTGCATTACAGAATAATTCGGTATAAATTAATACATTTATACTTATGTATAATAAGTCCACTGATTCAGAAATTTTTATCCATTTATTATATCTCATTTCTCTGATGAATTAGAACAGGGAATAAACTTCTTGCTTTCAGATAAAGCTTTCAATCTAATGTTTGCCATCTTATAAAACTATTGAAGGGAAAAAATTAGGCATTGTTTTATCATATATAATGCTACACACGAATTTATAAACTGCATAAAACATTATTCATTCAAGTAAGATTTTACATGAATATTTTTTAAACTGGATACAGGTAATTCTCATATAACATGAAGATTACCTATATTTTACACTTTTTATAAATTGAAAAAACCATTTCTATATTCAAATTTTAATAATAATAAAAATACTTTAAAATTATTTCAAGATATTTGCAATTTACAAAACTCATTTATCACTTTTTATTAATTCTTTTAATGTATTATTTAAATCTAACAATAATTCATTTTTTTTGTTAGTAAGGTTTTTAATTTGTTGAATCTCTTCTTTTTTTTCTCTTTTTGTTATGTATTCAATAAACCATTCTGGTGGTTCATCTGATTTTCTTTTGAATTTTTTTTCTATTTTCTTTATTATTGATACATTCTTTATTTTTTTGATTTTCAATGCTGCTTTGATTTTTATTTAAAGAAGATAAAACCATAGATGGAGAAGGGCTGATGTTAACTTTTTCCGCATATACGTCTTCCATCATTTCAAAAAACTCCCAACTTGTTTTTCCTTCTCACTGCGATTTCCTCGGTCTTTAATTTTTTTGTGTGTCAAGAATATTTGCCCATTTTTTTGATAATTCCTGGTAATTAAAATTATATCCTTTTTCTTTAAAAGGATTTACCATATCTTCCCAAAATATTTTCTTTTTCTTGGAACTATCATTAAAAGTTTTCCAATTTTCTTTTACTACAAATAACAATTTTGTAGCCTCTTGAGTCCATATTTTTTTGGAATTATCATTTTTTTTATCATTTTTACTCTGCTCAATTACTTTAATAATTAATTTGGATCTGAAATAATTATAAATATTTCATTGTAAAAAAAGCAATTAGGAAAAGCTAATGCATACTAAATTTACACATAGTATAGTGAAATAATTATTATATTATTAAAGTTTATAAAATAATACATACTGAATAATAGTATATATTTATGTATTTTAGCTTTAAACACAATTATAATCTTAAAGTAGTTATAAATTCAGTATAAAAAAATATAAATTCAGATTTATATTTTTGAAATATTGAAAAAATTATGTAATTATTAAATATTTTCTGTTTGTATATATTTAAAATTTTGTTTTTAATTTAGCCAAAACACTTAATTAATAATATATTAAGAATTAAAAGCAAATATATTAAGGAAATCTAATATTAATTATATTGCATTGTGGAATAAAAAATTTTGTATTTCATTGAAATAAAAACAAACTTAAGGAAATATTATCTAAAAATTCTCAAATCCAAAGAATCTTAATCTAAATAAATAAATAACAGCTCTTAGGCAGGAAAACACTCTTTCAAAAAAGTTTATTATACTGTAGTAGTGCTTTCGATCGCAACCAATCTTCATCAGCTACTCCAATTTAACGAACTACACAAGTGTTCTATAGAATGCCCAAATTCTGGATATTTAAAAATTGTTGCTATAACAATGGTAGATTAACATTTTACACACAAAAATACATAAACATATTGTACAATAAGATAAATACTAAAATTAATTTAACAACATATTACGGCTACGTATTATACATTAATCCACTACTATTTACAGGAAAAATTTTGTGCGTAACATACGAACAATTTAATGAATCTATAAAACAACATTAATTAATTCTTAGGGATATTACACCATTTCCAAGCATTATTTATCAAAGCAGGATCTAATTTGTTAATCGGTTTACTGCTCATGCTGCAAGTTAGTAAAGATCATTACTGTTTCTGCAATTCTCCCTTTCTTGGGGTCTTGTTCTTTATGTTGCAATTTAGTGTTATACCAATCCACATTTGAATCTGAGATTAATGCACGTTGTCCTAAAGCTGTAGTAGTAGTTTTATTCATTGTCTTATGCTCTGGAATCCACTTCTTAAGAGAGCAACACCAATCCACATTTGAATCTGAGATTAATGCACGTTGTGCTAAAGCTGTAGTAGTAGTTTTATTCATTGTCTTATGCTCTGGAATCCGCTTCTTAAGAGAGCATGCTGTGTAACCAATATAGTTCGCATTGGTGTTTTTTTTTTTTTTTTCTCGTAAGCTTGGTGGCTAAAGTGAATAAAATAAGTTATAAAAATTTATTATATTAAAATAATTGGACATAATTTCATATTTTCATACTAAACATATGTCATTATCCATTGTAACATAATTATGTCCTGATAAAAGATTTGTTAGAATTCATGAAACCTCTATTAAAAAAATTGCAATTTGAATATGCATAAGTGATGAATATTCTAATAATATATTTCCTCTTCTATATATATGAAGATATCTTAATACAGTAAATAATACAGTAGTACTCTAAAACAATTTCATCACATTTTTTCATAGTGGTTTATTTGCTCAACTCATTTATAATAATTTATGATGTCATCTATAGTCTCTAAAATACTTTATATAATATATATAGTATTAAAATCATGAAAAATATATGAAATTATGAGTTGGGAAGTAAACTCGACTCTTACTAAAGTACTGTATGTAAATATAAAATTTCAGTGAATTTGTTTTAACATGTCAACTTATAATATTTTAATAAAATTAGCTGTTTTATTGTCCAATGGTTATTTCATTTAACATTACTTACCGACTATATTTCCCATGATCTTTTATAAACATTATCGAAGAATATAAATCTCATGGTTTATTTCTTAATGCAACAGCTCCACTTCTGCAAAGTTTCTCTTCAGATTTTCTCTCTTTAGTGAAACGATCTCGAAGCGATTTCCATCTAATAAAGCAATATACATCTACAATAAAAGTTATATTAACACACAATTTATGACAGTACGTGAAAAAGAATAGCGTTTGCGAATTTAATAAGCATACCCGTTCTTCCGCATATTTCTCCTATTGCCCACCAAACATTTTCCTTTAATATAGTGGGCGTATTCGAAAATTCAGATTTTTCTGACTAATTTCTGATTGAATGACATCAATATCTGAGTAAACAATGTCATCTCAATTTCTGACTGTCTGCTATTGTGCTGATTTATTGAACGCTCATTCTGACAAAATGGCAGTTCAAAAGCTCCCGGTTGTAGCTAATACAGTATTTTGAAAATATTAATCGATGATGATGGCGATGAAATATTATTTTTATATAATCAATATTCTAAAGATATAACCGAAAACATTATTGGTACTGCCGTTTCTTCTATAATTAACAGGTAAGCTTGTTCATAGTACTAAATAATTAATACATCTACAATCGACAACTATTCAAATTACATTTTATTAAAAATATTCAAAAAATATATATAACGTAAAATTTACTTTAATGATTATTATATTTCAGACCAAAGAAAATAAGAATAAAATCTTTTGTATCAAAGGTCATTCCAAAATATTCTATAGATGATTTTAGGTCACATTTTCGTTTATCTAAAAATTCATTTCAGTCGTAAATGTAAGGATACTTCTTTAAATTTTCAAAACAATTTATTGCTTGATTAGTATTTTTTAATATAAATTGTATTCTTTCTATTAAGATTTGTTTGTTTTATTATAGATGATTATTCAGAAATTTATGAAAGCAAACAACAGTAAAAGAGATCGACCAAAGTTCATCTACTATTGTTCTTCTTGGTCTTTGGACATTAGGCAATCAAGAAACTTTTCGGCAAATTAGTGTTCGGTTCGATGTTTCTCAATCTTCATGCTATTTTCTATTTATATACTTCTGCAAAATGTTAGTAAGTTGGATTCCTATTTATATTCAATGGTTAAAACTAGATAAATTCAAAGATACAGTTGAAAAGTTTGAAAAAGTTGCAAATTTTCCAGGTTAATTGGAGCTATCGATGGATGTCATATATATATCAAAAAATCATCTGTAGATGGGGAGAGTTATTTTAATAGAAAAAAATCTTATTCAATTGTGCTAATGGCAACAGTGGACAATACAATGACATTTACAGATGTAAATATCGGATGGCCTGGTTCTGTACATGATGCTCGAATTTTTAGAAATAGTGATTTGTATAAAAATTTGAATGAAAATAATTTTCCAATTAATTATCATTTGATAGGAGATGCAGCATTCCCATTATCACCATCACTGTTAGTACCATATAGGGATAATGGACATCTAACTTCAAAACAAATAAATTTTAATAAAACATTAAGTAAAACTAGAATTATTGTGGAACGTGCTTTTGGACTTCTTAAAGGAAAATTTAGACGCCTAAAATATTTGAATATCAACTGCATGGAAAATATAAAATACATTGTAGGTGCTGCATGTGTATTACATAACATTTATATTGGAACTAAAGATTGGAATGAAGAAGAAATAGAACTTGATGATCTAACTGACATAGACTTATGTTGTTGTTTGAATTATCTTCACACATCTAGTACTAAGCGAAATTACATTGCAGATATGTTAATATTATAATTTTCAGTTTACTTACAATCAAAAACATACTTTTTGTATTTAACATTCATTGCATTTGTAGATATTCATTTAATCAATCATAATTCATGATTTGTTTTTAGTTTTTTCTACACTATATTTATTCCTGCAAAAGAAATGCTTTAAAATTGTTATTGAATATATTGTAATTTATTTGTCCATTGCATAATAAAAAAAATCTGAAGGTGTAACTATAATCTTATTAAACTAATTATAAATTCAGTATAATAGATTTATATGGTTTTCAAATATTCAAAAACTTTATATAAATATAATATTGTAATTAAAATTTTCACCTAAATGAAGCTTCATAAAATTATTCAATTATGTTAGAAATTATAATTCTTAAATAAATTTGATCATTTACTAATTTTTTTGGTCTATAAACTCTATATGATAAATTTTAACAAAACAAAATAAAAATTGTATTATTATTTACTATACTGTATTTATAATTATAGAATTTATCAGTTTTCTAATTAATTATAGATTTCATTCTCAATAAACAATGTGTCGCGTTTCTCTCTTGGTTTATCTACAATATAAATTTACTGGTCAAGTCCAACCAAGGATCTTTTAGTCCAGTACATCGATGGTCCAGCTCAAGGGTTGGCGGCGGCAGTGCCCTAGACAAAAGCATTGATTGAAGGCGTTCACCAGAGATTATTTTTTTTAGAATGACGAATTGGCATTTTTGATCATTTGTAATTAGATACTATAAAAATATAAATCAAACTGTATTTAATATAATATAAAATATGACACAGTAAAACAACTTTGAATACTAAAATTCAATAAAAAATAACTCATTATTCCTATAACGGTAGCAATTTAAACAATTTAACGTGCATGCTAAATGCGCCTTTACAGGTGCATTTAGCATGCATGCACGAAATACAGTATACTATCATCATCGATAACTAATATGTATTGTGTATATTGGTGTATACATTGTCTATTCACCATTGACAGTGCATATCGTTCAGCGGGTTAGCTATTGCCAATGTATACACTTTCGAATACTTTGTGCTTTGGATGTAAATCGTGTATTAAGATAGCTTCCTCTACAGTTGAAATATGGATGATTGTAGGACCGAATTAAGATCCTTTCGAGCCGTGGGCAAAAGTTTTTTAAAATAAATTATAAAATTCTTCAATAATTTTTAACCTGCTTTTGAGGCCCCTACCACATGCCTATTGTGCCTAGTGGATAATCCCGGCCTTGGATGGATGGTTTTATTCACACTGTCTATTCGTCATCGGATACACACGGTGCATGACTATTCATTGATTATCGATGAAATTTAGCATTATGTATAATACTTTAATACAGAGGTGGGCAAAAGGCGGCCCGCAAAGGCATCTTATACGGCCCGCCGCATGAACTAGAACAAATTACAGTTTCAAGGTACACATAAAATTCTACTTGAAAAGTGAAAGTAAAAATAATGGATACTCTGTAATGTAAAATAATGGATTTTGGCGTTAGTGTACACGTACACTACCGAGTTACTCCAAATTTTGATGATTTAATATGAGAATAGTAAATTTCACCATTCACATTGAATTGTAAATTTATTTTTACAAAATTAACTACTAAATTAAATAAATGTTTCATTTGATTTAGAACGGTTCACCACAAAAGAAAAATTTAAATAATTTGGTAATTACTACATCTTATGAAAGAAAAAACGTGAAATTAGCTGCTAAATGTTTATTTATAAGTCACTTAATAAACTTTTATATAAATTTTAAAATCCGATTAAAAATTTACGGTAGACAGTACCAAATTTACTATTTATTAACAATTAAAAATTTACGGTAGACAGTACCAAATTTATTATTTATTAATTATATTATAAGCTGTTTAAAATTCATTTTAATTTAATAGAATTATATTTTTGTTGCAAAACTAACTTTAACACGTGTAATTTTAATAAAAATATTGCAATAAATAAAACTCTAATTAGAGAATACGTACTCTGTAATAAACGATCTCCCTCTTCTGAAGTAGAAATGATTTCATGTAATTGACCGTTAATATTAATATTCCAACGTTGTAAATTTTCTGACGTGGAGGCAGCCATCTTAACTTCTCTTCTGAAGTAGAAATGATTTCATATAATTGACCGTTAATATTAATATTCCAATGTTGTAAATTTTCTGACGTGGAGCAGCCATCTTAACTCAGGCAAGAAAATCTATACTGAGAATACGTCACTTTTTCTGAGAGATTTCTGATGTCAGAACTGAATTTTCGAATACGTTAGCCAACGTCATTTGACGTCATGTCCTGTCAGACATGACTCAGATCTGAATTTAAGAACAAGTTCTTGTCAGACATAAGTCAGATTCTGAATTTTCGAATACGCCCAATGGCGTTATCACATCACGTGATAAGCCAAGATGGCTACTGTTGAAAATAAACGGCATCGTTAGTCTGATAATTCAAAAATACGCCCATTGCATCCATGGCACTTCATATTGCCTTTGAACTTTTATCAAAATATGGATCATTTTGTATAAACTGATTCATAATTTCTGTAATAGTCGCTAAACTTTAATTGTAAAATAATGTTGATGAACAATCATAATGTGAACTGTGACCACAGCATACTTCATATGTACTACACTGAACTGATATCAAATGCATAAGAGTATCAAAGAACAAATTAGTGCAATTTTGGATTTATGTGAGTACAGCAGTTTGAAAAATCATGTCAAAGTGAATCAATAAAATATATAAAATTCGAAAAAACTGTGTTTTATTGAAACAGCATTAAATGGAGCAGCATTAAACAGGGTCTTACTATATTAAGAAAAAATATAAAATTATCTATATATTATTTTGATATTAATAAATTATAGATTTTACACTGTATAATATCTAAAAACTGCCTATAGATGTAATATAAATTAATATTTTTGCTGATATTTAAATATTGAATATTGCACAAATATGATCAAAAATATATAAAACAGTTGTATTGTGTTCTCCTTGCATTCATAATGGATCCCATAATAGAAGCTGGATGTGCCATATTTAGAAATAAATATGATATATCTAGCTGCTAATATATTTTCTCAATGATAACATCCAGATTCATCATCCAGATGATAGATCTGAATTATAGATTGAAAAAATATGTTATTTTTAAAATTTGATACTTTGTTTAAAACAATCAATAAAATGTTTATTAATGTCAATCACATTTTAGAATAAAATATATGAAAAATTTAGAATAATCCAATAGAAAATATTTTAAAATCTATATAACACATTAATGTGCTAATCTAACATTATATAAATATTATCATCCAATCATTTGCTAAAAATATTCTTAAAAAGATCATAAAAAATCATATCTAAAAATAAAAATATACTTTAATTCTTTTGGCTACAAAAATATTGGAACTTCTGCAAAAAATATCACCTTTTAATTTCATATTTATTTCTTTTTTTCTTTTGTATGGTAAGCTTGGTGGCTAAATTTTGATTGCCCCTTTCCACTCTACCTTTTAATTTCATATTTATTTCAGAAGTTCAGGTATAAAGCAAACCCTAATTATTTATTTTTTTATAAGAGCTTGCATTATCTAGATCAGCGCTTCTCAAACTTTTTTCATTCCTGACCCCATTTTTCATTACGAGATTTTTTGTGACCCCAGGTATTAAATATGAAATAAAACATACAAGTACATAAATCATTTACACACTTATTAAGATGAACACAATAAACCAACTACACTGAAAATTCATATATTGTCATACGTTAAATATTGGGCGTTTGTGAAATTACATATAAACTAAAATTCAAATGTTTGAATTTAATTTTTGCAACCCCAGCATTTCGTTTCATTCCAAATGGGGTCGCGACCCATAGTTTGAGAAGCGCTGATATAGATTGATAATATACTTTTAGTTGGGCTCAATATAGGGATCAAATAGCTTGTTCTATTCTCTGGGATTGATTGACCAAATATTGAGAAAGAAAAAACTAGAGAAGAGAAAACAACAAAACTTTATATACATTTTTGTAAAACATGCTGTATTTTAAAGAATTTCAGATTTTACAGACTATTATATTTTGTAAAAAACTGGTAAATGTTATATGAAATATCATACATATTTAAATTGCTTTATCTTTATAAATAATGAAAATATCTTAAATACCTCTTTAGTAATTTCAAAGCTAAATAAGCAGAATTAACTTTTGTGAAATCCTTATCAACAATAGATTGCACATCTTCCTAAAAATTATGTAATTTTTATTATAATAAAAAATGTATAAAAGCCTTTTCTTAAAATCTAAATTAACTTACCTTTAATTTTTTTATTTGATTATGAAAGTTTGTAATAGATGTATCAACCTCTTTTTCATGATGATCAAAAAAATCATAAGGAACAGATTTTATTGTTTTACAAACATCTAAAAATACAATTCCAATTTTCTGTAATGATTCTATATGATTATTAGCTAATACTTCATAAATGTTCATTTCATCTATTAATTCCATTATCTATAAAAAAATAGAAAAATTTAAACCTGTCTTATTTTATATTTAAATTTTATAGTAAAAAAAATTTTTCTAATATGTCTTTCTTTTTTAAAGTAATATATTATAAAAAGACGATTAAGATTTAAGTAAAAAATAAGAGAAAACCTTGCAATTATCCTCTTTCAAATTAAATTAATAATTAAAAGAATTTAATAATCAAAAACAACTTGCTTAATATTATAATAAAACAGTCCTTTACAGCCCTAAGCTTTTTTGTTAGATCTGGAATAGCCTATCCTCAGTTTTATACACAATCAGAAAACTGAATATGAAATTCTATATAATACTGAAAGTTAAAATATCTTTTCTTTATAGTATACATACCTTCTATAACATATACATTCTATTTTTCCAAAATTTTTATTTTATCGGTAATTCTATTGTAATGATGAAATGTTTTTGAATTTTAAATTCGTTATCATTTGATATTAATAACTTATTCAGAAATTCTTCATAATTCTTCCATATAAACTTATAATCCAAACTTCGAGGGAATTTTAATCCAAATGAACCTGATAAAACTTGCCAAATTTAACCCTTGAGATATACAATGGAAATTTTAATTCGAAATAATTTAGAATAATTATACAAAATTACAGTTATTTGGTGCCACTTGTTAGCTTAGTAATTTGTATAATTATTCTAAATTATTTCGAATTAAAATTTCCATTGTGTGTCTCAAGGGTTAAATTTGGCAAGTTTATCAGGTTCATTTGGATTAATTCTTCCATTATTATTATTTATACAACCCTGATATTCTCTGATAAATCTTTGTATTGTGAACATTTTAAGTGCATCAGAATATAGAAGTCTAGAAAAAAATATTCTCAAATGAAATATTTGAACATATTACTTAATGATTATCATCATATTATTGAATGAAGTGAGGTCTGTCTGGTAACAATGATTTATTAGTAGATGAATTTTTAATACACAGTAAAAATCATTTACAAAAATACTGAGATTTTTTATTTTTCTATTAAAACCAACAGTGGATCAATATATATGAGAATAAAGTTACAAAGACAATTATAGAAATTTATTTATTTCATGATGTAAAAAGTTTTCATCCAAAATTTCTCTAACAAATTTATGTACATAATTTGTGCCATTTATGTACATGACATTCTTACTGTAGACAAATTTAAATTAAATTATGATATTTTCAGCAGTAAAATAGTTAACAATATGTGCATATAATAATTACAAATTATAAAACAAAGACTTCTATCAAAGTATGTATATATGTATAGATATATCACAGAAATTCTTTGCATTTTAAATTGGTACAAGTTTTTCTAAAAATGTTTGGTTTGACAAATGATTTGAATGACATTTTTCAATAAACAAGTGAAGAAACACTTTATAAATAAAAACAGGCACTGAAAATATATATTTATATATTGTCCTCTGTTTTATTTCTACTCTCTCACTTCTGTTAACATGTCCAAACTCTTTCCCACAGAATTCATTGGAAAACTCCTTAGTGAGTCAGTTATTACATTCATTGTTATATAAGCTTCATGCTTCAATTAGTGTCCAATTATATCTTATCTCCTATTGATGCGCTGCTTATTATTATTCATACCATTACTGTGATTACCAATAGGATGTGCTGTCCGAAGTGAAGATTGCAAATTTGGTCTAGAAATTCCTCTTTGACTATATAAAGCAGAACCATCTCCATTACCTAAAAATATAATTTAAATACTACTTATATCAAATGATTTTCTATTTTAATAAAAATAAATTCAAAATACTCCCTTCTTATAATTCTATACAATAAATCATTTCACTGATAAAGAGGAAAAACCAAGCACTAAGCTTAGTGCTTGGTTTTTCCTCTTTACTCTAATTAGTTGCAGAATGTCTACGGCTTTAGACATTTCACTGGTATTTAAAATAAATGAAATTAATAGTAATAAGGAAAATTAAATCCATTAGAAGTAAATTTTTGCAAAAAAAATTTCACAAAATTATTTTTGTAATTTACATTATTCATTGTGAATACTTAAAACAAACAGTGAACAGTTCTATGGCAGGAAAATATACTTTAATATTAAATTTACAACACTTTAGTAGCGCTTTCGATTAATGATAATCCTCTTCAGCTACAACAAGCTCCTGACATAGAGCTGTTCACTGTTTGTTTTAAGTATTAAAAACTTGGCAGTGTAGAAATTGCAACTGTTTCATTGTGAATGTTTTAATAAAACTATTGCTTCTATTATTAAATCCATATGATAGCAATATACAATAGAAATTTGATATTAACATACTTATGGTTTAATTTTTTCATCATAAAACTTCTCTTACTGTAAAGTTACAATAAGCACTCAATAAAACTGTAGTACAATCTTATTACAGTTTTTTTTATAATCTAGATTATGAAAAATTAAAATAAGATGTAAAAATTTCTCCAAATATTTATCACATCTTTTAATATTTGAAAAACTTAAAATTTCTTCCTCATCCATTAGATAAATGTCATAGCCTTTTTGTCACATGCAGCATCCAGCTGTTATAGTGCATACAACACCTGATGAGGACAACTTAAGTGCAAACATTTCATTAAAAAAATGTGTTTATAGATATTATTACTTAAAGAGCTGTTAGTTATAAATTTTAAATCTGGACTAATAATATATACAATATTTTAAAGAATTATCAGATGAGTATATTACAGATTAATTAAAAACTTCTTAAGCAAGCTATAGATACCTATATTTCTTACTGTTATTTAAAAATTATGTTAAAAGTTATAAAAAATTATTCCATATTAAATTACAAAATAATTAACAGCATTACAATAAATTGGCTTTTAAAAAACTTTCTTGGAAAAGAGAACAAATAGTGTTAGTTAAATAATCTAAATTTACTAGCCAAATTATAGCCCTTGAAATTTTAATGGTAACTTTTAATGATAGTGTTAGTTAATTTTTCTCATTTCCAGTTAACTAAAATAGAATGCTAATTCCTTTAATAAAATTTGTATAAACAACTTTATAATTACTGAGAAAATTGAAAAATTTCTCAGTAATGAAAAACTGTAAAATTAGAGATTATTTCTCTGATATTCCGATGACAAAAATTTACCCTTGTAATTTGGAGAGAGTTAAAGTAAATGCATAAAAGTGATATATTATATAAACAAATAATTTAATCATATGTTTGAACTTGTGTTATATCTTGATAAAACATGGCACATTCTCCATCTGGATGGATTAATTATCATTATGTAACTTACTGAAAAATTCAATAAATTACATGATAATTAATCCATCCAGACATTATGCCCAGATATGTCTTAAGTTCAATATAAAAGATGGTCCTGACTCACAGAAGGTTAATCATCATACTTATAAGCTTTGTTTGAGTATTTGTCTATGTTAATCTACTAAATTTAATCAAATTTGGATTTGTCTATCATTTCTCATGTTTAATAATGATATACTGGTTTTTATTATTGAGTATGTGGCCTTAATCATTAATAAAGAAAGTAACACTTATAAATTGAAGCTGGTTGTCATAGGTTGTAAATCATGTCACTGATGTAAAACAAATAATTTTACAAAATTTTATTTCTGATAATTATTAATCAATGATTTTTAAAATAATTTATTTTTATACGTTTAATAAAATTTATTCACATTAATATTATGGTATCATTTGAATTTCTCATTGCTTACTATATACTGTACTGTTTATAAATAGGGAATGAAAAATAGAGGTTACTAAGAGGTTCTCTCTGGAAAATTGAAGAAACAGAAAGAGGACAACATAAGAAAATAGATTCCTCCCAAAAGTTGACAAGTCACTAGAAAAAAAGGAGTAAGTACTGTTTATAGTGCTTTACTGGAAGAGAGAGAGAAACATTTATGGTTCAATTCTTTGATAAATGAAGGATAAATAATAAGATATAGGATAGCATGAAAAAAGGGAAAGGATCCTGCTAGAAGTGTGGCAGGCTACTAGTGGACAAGAGGATTTAGTACTGACTCAAATATAACATATAGGTGAAACAGTGAATGAATTCAGCCTTCTAACCACAGAAAACTGTTTATGGATTATATTTGAAGCTCTCCCATGTGAATCATCTTTCATCTGATGCAATATATGAAGTACTTATTATGGAAGTAGTGTAAGGCCATTTTTTCTCAAATTGAAGATATGAGTTGTTAAAGTTTTTTAACAAAAAATCTCAACATGTCTATAATACTGCTACAGTGCACACTACATGTGTGGAATTCCTATAATGCATTTATTGAGAGCAGATGCAGTACACAGTGGCTGCAATAATGGTTCCAATGGACTTATACCATTTGCCCTTTCAACTTTTTCATCTCTTGTATTATAAGCCATTCATCAAAAATTCTTTCCCCTTGCAATACAAACCAATATAATACAATAATATTGAAATTATTTTCAATGTTTTTATTCATAGAATAATAACCAGGCCCAACTAAAATGGTAATTATTACTCAATGTCATCATTTGTTGCTAGTTGTGTGGCGGTAGCTGTTGATAAATATGTGGAATGAATGGAAATAAGGATACTATGT
This sequence comes from Olivierus martensii, assembly GCA_000484575.1. NCBI lineage: Eukaryota > Metazoa > Arthropoda > Arachnida > Scorpiones > Buthidae > Olivierus > Olivierus martensii. Next base: position 24,774 of record AYEL01084272.1, read on the forward strand.
CCTTGGTCAGTTCAGATAACACAGCCTGTAGGGTATAAGTGCAAATTCTGCATCACATTTTTGATGGTACAATGCATACATTTTTCACACAGTTAAATCAGCATTGAGATACAATTTGTGTGAATTTTTATGTCAAGAAATAATACAGAAAACTACTAATATACTCCTTTATTCAAGACACTATGTTAACATCAATGGCAAATGATAGGCACTTCCCACTCTTCTTGTTTGCTTCCACTTCTGCATCCTTCTTGGTAGCTTTCAATAATCTGGTGTATCTCCTATTGAATAAATTGAATGTTCCTAAGAAAAACTGTTTGCAGACACAGATCATGTCAGATTTGATTGGGAAGTAATATTTATAGGTGCATGTTTTTGTATATGAGTAGAATCTTTATATTGCCTACAGTTGATAGACTTGCATTTCACCAGGCCAGCAATGTAGACATTTTATTTGCCTCCAGTCACCCATTTTTCAAAATGTTTCAAATTATTCCTATCTGCTGGTCTGGAAAAACTGGTCCATACACTTCCAAAAACATTTACAGTCCTTTTGGCTCACTGGTTTTGTGGGAACATCCTTTCCTGTTCTACTGGAATATTGTTGCCCTGAATTTCTGAGTCTCTTATATTGGCTTTCTATTCAGATGGATTTCTACTGCATTTTCTATTATGAGCAGTATTCTTCCTGACTTCAATCATATCCTGATTATTTCCTGACATATCACCATTGAAGCTGGCTACTTCATTTTCCATACCCCTATCATCCATTGTACAAGTAGTGTAAATTCTACAATAATAGTATGCAATTTCTTTTATAAGCTCATCATATTTGCAAATGAAAATATCCTTACAATCATCATCAGACTTATCTTTACAAACTCTCAATTTCAAACAAATGTTACAAATCCTCAGTTGTTGGTTTGAACTAAGAAAAATTACAATTACCCATTCTTTGTCTCAAGACAGGCTGCCACTTGCAATTTACCATTCGAACTTGCAAAGAAAGCTTTTGTGAATATCTGATTACTAGCCAAGTTAGAGCTATGGAGCAACTGTGGCAGGGGAAGGTGGCAGCAACTGTGTTCTTATACCACTTGCATACTAACAGATTGTATATTTATAATACCACCCTACCAGAAAGCTCATTTACAGTTGTTGGTGAACTTACACTACTTGCATAATAAGTGCCTCATATAAAGGTACCATCAGATAAGTATATTGCCAGCAACCTGGTCAGAACTGATGAGAATGATCTTGACACAGTAGTAACCTATTGGAAGTAATATAAAGATATTTTAATCCTTCACCTAGCTGCCCCCTAGCAATACCTATATATGAAGCAAGGGAATGGTTTAAGTGTTCAACAAGGGAATCTTATAAATACCTTCCTTTCTTTCAGAGATCTTGCCCCCTTTTTTGATCCTAATAGTGAAAAAATGGTATTTTCTGCTGGGTAGGAATTTTAACATTATAAAATATTTCAATTTTCTTTTTAACTGGGCACAAAATGTTGTAATGAGGTAGCAATAAATACAAATTATTAATTTATCTATGCTTTGCTTACAAATAAAATGTGGGATAGCATGAGGAAAGATGGAAAGCCCACATCAAATAGCATTCCTATGCACAAAGTGCCTATGTTTAATATCATTAATTTTATAGATTTTTACCAATGATAAAGCTGTGCTTGAAAAATGTATCAATAGTGAACTCAACATCATCAAAAAAATGAGAGAGCATGTAAATCCTTAAAATTAAAGATTTTATACTACTAAACTTATACTTGGAGAGATCAAATAAATGAAAATGTATGCATATAGATGAGAAAGAAGACTTTCATACATGTTACATAGTTATGTAAAAGGTTCAGGGCTAAAGTACAATCTTCTAGGATTGCATTTTCCTACACTGGAAGATCTCTCTACAATCCCCAGATGGGATTATAAAGATTTACTTTCAGAGGTCTTTATATAGATCTCTCAGTTGAATAAAATACTGTCTTTCATGAGTAAGACTGAATTTCTTATGGGATAATTCTGTTAGGAGTGCATAATAGATTGCCGATTGTTGGACTGGTAGTGTGTAATTAGGGTTGTTTAAAGCCCCTTTTCCACAATCATCATCAATCATATATAAAAGTTGCTCTTCTTGATCCAACATCTAGGAAATATAGCTGTTTAATATTTTAATACCATAATTATCACATTAGTTACAATAAAATATTAATTCAAAATTGATTAATTGAATGTACTTGTCAATTCAAAGCAAACCACAATTCTAAATTCATGCAATCTTTAACTATAATGATTCCCATAAATTAACCATATTTTAATATAATGATTATTTGAAATATGGCTGATTTTTAATTTGAAACTGCATTCTAGCCAATAGTGGCCTACAACCAACGGCGTAGCAAGAATAACTGGCACCCGAGGTACAATACCTTTTTGGCGCCTCCCGAAAACATATAAAATATATAGAATATACTCATAATAAGAATTTGGCACCCATCTGCGAGTGGTGCCTGGGGCATGATAGACCCCCTTGCCCCCTCGCTACGCCACTGCCTACAACCTAATGAGAGATCTAAGGATTCAAAATTATTTTATGCTAAATTTCATAAGTTGAGAAATTACCTATAGATTAGATAAGAATTATTCCAATGTCTGATAGACAATTAAATGCAGGAAATAACTGGCCAATATTAAGATTTGAATACATTTTTTAAATGCAGAATAGCACTTCTATGGATCTCATCTCTAAATTGAAGTTTGCATACAAGCAGTGCCGGATCTAGTTAATGCAAGGCCCGATTGGAATATTTTTCACGGGGCCCCTCAAAATATGGCTTATATGTATAAATAAAATAAGTAACATTTATAAATAAAGACCCAATTTTGTTGGTTAGATTGGCTATGTGGAAACACTTCAGTTTTCCACCCTGGAGGACCCAGGTTCGAATCTCGAGTCCCACCCCTTGAAAATATTTATCACGATCATGAAATCAGGCCCTCCCGTCGATCCCACCGTCCACAATCCGGCTGATCCCTCTGCAGGGATGGACAGCATGTAGAAGGACTTCTCTCACCCCATCAATTAATATTCTTATAGAAAGGAAATTGGCATCATCTGATGACAAAAAAAGAAGGTTTAATTATTTGGATTAATTTCATTGATGTGAAAATTTGAACAATTTTATTTTTCATCGGAAATAGCAACCAGGTGGCCTAATTAGCATAAATTAGGTTCCAATATAACATATTGATTAGAACTCGCTCTAGAGAGATGTGATTAGGATCAATTAATTTAAAACAATCCTGTACAAACATGTATCCAAAATATTGTGATAGGGTTCAATGTAAAAAAAGTAATTGAGTATGTGGACATTTTTGGTAATTTTAATCTTCGGTAACTTCCTTAATTATATTGTACCATTTATACATTCCGCGAATATTGAAAAACGATACATTTTAAAAAAATTTTTTAATGCATTATTTAATTACATAAACTTTGACAAACACGGGACCCCTCAAGCGCAGGGCCTGATTGGGTGCAATCGGCTAAAATCCAGCACTGCATACAAGAGTAGAATTTTAATATTCTAATTTGAAGAAAGAATGAAAGATTTTTATAAAATCATTATTTAATGTAAATTGATAAAGTTTTTGGGTATCTGAAAATCACTTCCCTCCACTATCTGATAATTTGATCATGTTCAAATACTAAACTATTTGTATATAGTCAAAGTTTAAATCATATTGTATTTTTTATTTATTAGCATATCTTGAAATGATGTGAAAGTACAATCAAACCTATTAAAGTGACCATCCTTTGGAACCGATCTGATTGGTCACTTTTCACAGGTGGTCACTATACAGGACAGTGACCCTTCCCCCACAAAAAAAAAAAAAATTATTCCAAACTGCAAATTTATATTAATTAAAATCATCAACTTGCAGTCAATAGATAATGATGACAAATAGTACATATCACCTTCTGACAAACAAAGTCTTATAGTAAGCATATACTGTATTACAATTAATACTAATCTGTATATGTGCATTTAACATAGTCAAACTTAAAATATTGTATAAAGGTACATATACAGTAGTATTATAATATTTACTTTTTAATATACTGGTTTAACAGACTATTTTATCACAATAGAAAAAATTCTAAGGAAAATACAGTAATTCCTCCATGAAATTAATCTTCTTGGTCACTTTAGCAGGTTAAAATTTCTTAACACTAACTATGTGAGTGGTCAGTATACACAGTTGTGAAGGATTGGTGTTCTGCTTTAGTGGTAAAACTGTATAAATGTGTAAAAGTGATAGAACTTATAGATAAATTGTTAAAGAATACCTGTGTTGGTGGGGAGGCATGGAGTTTGGCTGCCATGATGAAAAAAAAGCCAGCGGTAAAGGTAGTCTTGTGAGGATTGGTGATTTAGGACTTACCGAGGGTGATGTGTTGCTACGGCGGTCACCATGTTTGTCAGAATCGAGGAAGGTTGGAGGTGTCAATTTAGTGATTTATTATAAAAAAGTGTTTCATTTAATATTTAGTAAAATGTTATGTTAAAAATGATTGATTATTTTGATATTGTTAAGAGCAAAGAACTAATATTATGTAAAATGTTAAATTATGCTAAGTTGAGTTTGTATGTAAATAATTTGGTGGTTAAAAACTCCGGTAGAGGGAAACTTGATTGTCTCCCTGCATCAGTTGCTGTGAGTGTTAACATCAAAGGAGGATTGGTTGAGGTGTTGATGATAGAAGTATTGAATGTTGAAAGTAGACAGTTAGAAAACGTTTCTTTGGAAGATTCTTAGGGCAGGGGAGACCAATGTACTACAGTTACTATATTTTGTAAGTTGTGTCTTTTATTTCAAAATAAAAGTTTTTTGCTTAATTACATTGGTGTACGATGGAGATTTTTCAGAACTAAAAAAACTGGTTACAGAGCTCCGATATCCACAAAGATTCGTATCCGAGCGAGGCCTAGAAATGAGGGGGCAGGGGGTTGTGGAATTTGAACTGAAAATGATGGGCCAGCTGGTGAGGGTTCGCAGCATCATAGTCTGAAACATGTTATAAAATTAATATTAATTGGATTAATTATTGATTTTTTGTATTCTTGATTAAAAAGAAAAGAAAAAAATTAATACCAGTTTTGAATGCTAATTACTATTTTTGTGTAATAGTACATTTATATAAATTTAATTTTATTATAATGTGTGACTACTGGAAGGAACGAGTGTTCTCCCTACGATGTGTTAATGACTGGTATTGGTGGTGGTGAAGCTTTTTGTAGTTTATCTTCATTAATCTTGAAATTGTCATCGACGTTTTGTAGTGTAACTGCTGTAAATGGTGAACTGTTACCGAAGATTTATAGTGAATTGTTATTGGAGTTGTTTTGTCCATGCAACGAATATCCTAGGGGAACTTGTATGTTTAAATGCAAGTTTCTTTGATTTAATTACTAAAATAAAGTTGCTTCTTTTGAAACGATTAATATGGAGTCTATATTGGATGCAGCAAACATATTTATAGACTGGGTGGTCCAGACGGAATTTAAAATAAAGATCTCAATCAGAATGGAGCCAAAGGAACTGTCTGGAGAGGAGTTCTGGGGTTAGAACTTAGAGGACAGCAGGGCAAGAAACCCAATCAGACCTGTCTATTGTGGACAGGTGGTCACTATACAGAACAAAAATAGCTTTACATCCTATGAGAAAAATCAGCTTTTGAAATTTGGTGTCTCTAGACAGGTGGTCACTGTATCAAGGTAGTCATTTTAACAGGTTGTGTATTGTATACATATATTTTAACAGGTTGTATAATGTACATTTGTATTTATATAAAATGAATGTGATAATGGAAAATTTATTTTTTTTTAGGATCATGTCTTATTTGAAATTTTTAATATTTTTCTGAAAATTTCAAAAAATTTCAGAAAAATCTACAAATATGCAGTAATTGTTGATTTGCATACTATGTAAGATATGTTATCATGATTTAAAAAAATACAGGGTGGTAGGCTGGAATGGGTGATTATAACTGTGTACTGTAACTAATTTTTATTTTTATGCAAACATGGCTATCATAAGGCTACAATTATGCTATTTATCATCTACTTTACATCATTTTTTAAAGCTACTACCACCTTAACCTTATAGAGGATTTGCTTACACCTTGTTTTGACTTGTGTAATCTTTCCTCTTTATACATTCCTGCATTCATGAATACACAATTGTCACAACTTGCTGCAATGTCTCAGTGGAGATTGCTTGAATCTCTTCACAAATCTTAGCTTTTAGTTCATTGCTGTGAGGATAATGAGCAAATAATCACATTTTTAAGAATCTCCATAAAAAGAAGTCACTCACCAAGAGATCTAGTGATCTTAACAGCTAAATGATGTTGCCATTCCTGGTCATTATACAGTTTCTAGAAAGCTTTCATAAAGTAGTGATTGATATTCTTGCAGTATGAGCTGTAGCTTCATCCTGCTGAAACAATGTGGACTTGTCCACCGATAGTTCTTTATTTCAACATTGAGAAATGTTTGAATCATATTAATACTGTTTTGAAGTTGAGGTTACCACAGGACCATCATCCTCCTCAAAAAAATATAGCCCAATAATTCCTTTTTATGACATCCTACACACTTTATCACTATGTAATGGTTGCTTGTTTAAAAGGAATGGATTTTCCACAGCTCAGTACCAGTAATTATTTGTCAATAGAATCATTCAGATAAAAGTGCACACCTGATATCCAAAGACTTTCCAGGAAATGGTCATTTTCATCACATTGCTAAACCACTTTTTGGTAAAAATAAATCTTCTATTTAAATCATAGTCTTTTAATTCCTGAACTGTCTGAATCTTGTATGAATGAAAATATAAATCTGTGACCAATATTTTGCCCAAAGAATGGCAAGACAACTTAATGATATAGCATGTTGCTATGCAGAATTGTGAACTCCTCAGGAATGAGGTTCTGACTCCTCTGACAGTCTCTGGCATTCAAACATGTTTTCTTGAACTGGATGCTTCTTATTCATTACTGAATCTGTTGCTTCAAAACTTGCAACCCATGTTTTTATAATGTGAGCTGATGGGATCAGATTACAATTCCAAAGTTGAAAGTGATGACAAAATTTTTATTGTCCAATTTCATAACAATCATTGTTTTGTAATGTGCTTTTACCACAAAAGCATGATGGCCTGATCATTACTCCATGGAAAAAATAGCATTGACTGGAGAACAAGATTACATCATCTCAGTCAGCTAACAAACTACGAATTTGAAATTAAAGCTTCAAAATCACTTGTTTCTGTGTGCCACTTTGTAAAGGATTTATCAAATTAAGAGATAAGCCCTTTGAAAAAATTGTATAATTCAAAATTACATAATTCAAAGTTCAATTTTTGGTCTCAAGTATTTTGAATTAAAGAGTTAGAGTATTTCTAAAAACTTATGTTAACAACAATAATTCACTGGCATAATAGATATTAAATTTAAGAGGCTCATCAAGATACTTAATCTTTTTTCAACTTTTTTTGGACTGTAATCTTATCCATATGTTCAGCTAACAGGCATCCCCAAGGAATGTCTCAGCTAAGTGAAATAAGAACTGTCAAACTTGAAATAAGGGTGACAAGGTAGATAAATTCTAATAAAATCAAACTGCTCAATGCAAGTTGTGTTGCTCACCAGTAAATTAGAATTCAATCTTCACACTAGAAAATAATTTATAGTGTAAAATGTACAGCTCCGGCCAAAATGTTTGTCACTTTCAACTAGGCGCTGGAAACCGGAATACTTACTAAATTTTTTGCTTAACAATTATTTTTTTTGTTTTACACCCCTTTCCAATCAATGAGATTACTAAGGAGGGGCCAGTTCCAACGATGAGCTGCACCTACACCTGTGTAGGGGATTGGAGGGTGAAGGATGAGGATCACCGGGCCGGGCCCGGAATCCCCAAAAAATCTTTTCAGGAAATGACGGACCCGGGTCCTCCTGTATGGCACGCCAACATGTTACCACGTGGCCATCCGGCCGCCTAACAACTATCGTTGGAATTAGTATATTTTATGTGCGGCCCGAGACAATTTTTTTCCTTCAAATCTGGCCCAAGGAAGTCAAAAGGTTGGACATCCCTGGCTCTAAAGGCTGGTTTACACCAAGTGCAAGTGTTAACGCGGCAAATATTTTTGTATGGCGTAGAAATGTATGCCGCAAAACATGACGTCACCAAACGCCCAGTCTGCAAACGCCGACGGAAAGCGCCAATCTGTTCTCTTAAAACGTTCCGCGTTCCGCTTTCTTCCCATGATGCATTTGTACTCTGTCGAAAGAAAATGGAGGAAAAGAAATGTCGAATTTTAAATAAATTATTGCAACTACTGTTCCTTAGCAATTAAATTGCATCTCAAAAGGATATAGGAACTAATGCAAATATACTACATTTTCTGTATTACTGTTATTTACTTTTACATTAAAATTAAAATTTGTTTGAATAATAGTTTTTATTAAATTAGTATAAATATGTAATAATGATTCAATAAATAGAAATTTATCATTCATTTTACTAATCAATTAGGTACAAAACAGATTTAAAATATTTACAATTAAAATTAAGATGGAAAGTACAGCATTATTAAAAACATCTTTAGTTTCTACATTATACTGATTGGTTTTAAATTTGAAAATCATATGATAAATTTTTGATTTTAATAGATCTGTTGTTTCAGGGATTGTTTTAATGCTTTTGGTTACAGCTTGGCCAATAGATCATTTTCATCCAACTCTGAAAATAATAATTCTATTCTTGATAATTTGTTCTATGTTTAAAAATAACAGAATTACTATGAAAATAAAAGAAAACTAAATAAAGTCTAATATATGCTTTTTTTTACAAACATTTATTATCTAAGAAATAAATACTAAGTCATCTTTAACTTACAACCACTGTGGGGGGTCTTATTGACGAAATTTTAGCCGAAAAACTTGACTGACGTGAGTAAGCGACGCGTCAGGGGGTCCAGAAGTGAAGCGAGACATGCGGCAAACAATTGACAGCTTAACTATTTATAACTAAAATAATATATTTAATATAAAAACTTCCCCTCCCATTGACACAGTACACTACCAGAATGGAGAAATTTCGTAACAATAGACAGCATAACTGTGTTACTTGGTGCAGTCTTATTAAACTCCTCTCGGAATTGTTCTGCCACCTTTTTCAAACTCGCTCCACCTTCACGACCGCTTCTGTATGAGCGGAAATAATGCTCAACTATGAATACTTTTTCCTCCGTCGAGAGACCCATTTCCAACAACAACTGCACAACACAACTTCCTTTTCACTACTGCGAACACATGCAGCTGGAGCTATGCCCCATCGACAAACGCAACCACGTGTTCGAGATGCGCGAGTTTCAGTACTGTATATTTTGGCGCATACCGTATTTGAATTTAACAAATATTGAATGATATTTGTTATTACAAATATATAAAAATAGATTATTTAAATAGTAATATTTAAATAATATAATATATAATAGTAAAAATTTTAGTTTCATTAATTAGATGCTGAACTATAGATAAATTCTGTTACTAAAATTTTATTTAATTCTGGATGAAAAATGGCAAGAATCAATTAAAATGAAAACTTTAATCACCATTTTAAGAAATTCATGATAACTTAATAGACGATTTTTGTCCCAGTCAGATCGTTCTATTATTTCTTCTATCACTTCTGGTGGAAAATCTGATTTTATTGATGTATTTACATTTTGTAAATAGCTTTTTAATTCATCAAGTGCTATCCATCCATCTTCATCAGTATCATACTGAAAACAGAATTATATTAAAATAAAATAAATGTAATAATTATATTGAAAATAATATATGATTAAGTAATTCAACTATTTTGTTCATCTTACAAAAATATACTGAAAAATTTATTTTGCAAAAATGATTTGTTTTATACTCTAATTAAAACTAACTAGGGGAATAATATTAAACCAAATATTACAAGCCAAATTAACCCCTAGCATAATTCTGAATTAAATTATAATTTTAATGATTAGTTTTTCAAATCAAGGCTATGGTGTCACTATCTGATGGGCTAATAATTAATTAATGAGGGCCCATGGCTGTGCAGATAGCCTGCCTGGGATACTAGTATCGTCTTGTCTGATAAGTTTTCAAACTAATTATTACATAACCTTCCCAAAATGGAATTCTGTTGGATGCTGTCTAACTCAGAGCTGTCCAACCAATAGCCCAGAGCTGTAATGAATATGGTCTAACATAAAATTGTAAATTTCCTTAAAGCATTTAGATTTTTATGTACTTAATGAAATTAATGAAGTTTTTATTATTTAAATACCTATCTACATTCCTATTTCCTATTTTCTAAAATATTTCTTATTCAGTGATTACTTGATTTGCTCATTTTTAAAAAATTTCTGAATGAAAAGTGCCAAAGATTATTATACTATGACATTTTTGATTATTTGTCATGGTGAATATCATATATTGTACATTATTTACTAACTTTTTTGCTCAACAACTATTATTAGAATTAGTATATTTTATGTGCGACCTGAGACAATCTTTTCTTTCAAATATGGCCCAAGGAAGCCAAAAGATTGGGCATCACTGGTTTAACTGGTAAGCCATTGAGGTGCTATCACAAAGATCCCAGTTTGATTCTGGTCTGGTGGCAAAATTTTGTTTGAGAAAAATTACTGGTAATTCAAAAATTCTAGTCTAATTATTAAATACTGCATAGTGCCACCTTAGTTCAAATTTAAAAATTAAAACTGATTTGAAAAACTAATTGTCAAAATTACAGTTTAATTCAGAATTATTATGCTAAGGATTAATTTGGCTTATAATATTTGATTTAATGATTTGTTTTAAATTGCACATTGACTATTAATCTAAACTATACCACTATGATTTATTTAAAAATAAATGGTTTAATTGTTTATCTAACAGTGCAGAAGCTATCTAACTTATGCAAGACTTGTATTTATGAAAACATTAAATAAGTCAAAAATTTAAATAAGTTGAATTTACCTATATACAGGTAGTCCTCAACTTAAAACAAGGTTCTATTTTCAACACCTTAATCGTAAGTTGAGGACTTTTTTAATTCCTGATTTGTTTGATTTGTTTTAATATTTTCATATATTAGGTTTCTCTTTAACTTAAAATGGTTAAACTTAAAGCTTCCATTGCCTTCTTTTTTTATGTTGAAATTTTCATTAGTAGTATTATTTCTCTTATTGGACATCACAGGGTTATGATGAGATACAAAAATTACAAGAGAAATGAACACTTTGACTGTTGATTAGCAACTAGCATGTCAAAGGCTGTGATAAGTTAGAATTAGCTGAATCATACTAGTGGCTATTGCATATTGTTGAAAGGCTTTGCTAGCCTACTAATGGTGATGCTGCGATGCATATACAAAAGCAATTGAAATATATATATGTATATGCAAGCTGCAGAGTTATATTAGAGAATTTTTAATAATTTTTGGTTGTCATAAGTCAAGAACTACCTGCACATTATAATTATAATTTTTTAATTTTACCATAATAAAGTGAATGCATAGTTTATCAACAAGATATGCAACTAATGTAATATAACAGGGGTGGCCAAATTTCATGTCATTACAAGCCACATAGGAGAATCTCAAATACTTGAGAGCTGCATTTTCTTTTTGGATCAATGAGAAGAGCATCAGGTTTTCAGATGGTCTTAATAATTATTTCAAAAATTGCTTATTTCAGATGCATTTATTTTGTATAGATGCATACTACTTTTTACAGTAGATAAAAATATTAATATATCTGTAATTTGTTTAACTTAGACAAGTATTTACTTCATATTTATTATTGACTTTCATGGTATGGAGCCACATTGAAGGTACACATGTGGCTCATGAGATGCAATTTGGCCATCTCTGTAATATAATATACAAAAATACCCTACTATAACATATTATTGCAGCCAGAAAACCTCTGCATTAAATGAAAGTATATTAAATGATTATAGTAACTACATTGTAAACATTTACACAATTTCAGACAAAGGATTGATAGTGGTATCTAAGCCTAATTTATAAAGAATTAAATATTTCTCAATTGCTTCATGATGCATATTATCATTTTATTTCTATTTTATTTTCATTTTAATTATTGTTTAGCTTTCAGCTTTAATATTTCACATTTATTTGAAATAAAAATTGTAAACATCCACTGACAATGGAAGTGACCATCTTTGTCATTGATATAATGCTAACTCAAATTATATTTCTGTCAGATCAATGTGCAAATAAGCATAACTGCACTGTTTCTTAAAATGTTACTTATTCCAATTAAAATTCCTAGTATCATCATCATCATCATCTATGTAAAATATTTTAATGATTCAGTTATTCAATTAGAAGTTTTGTACAATTTAAATTAATATAAAATAACTATTGTTTATCAAAGTATTATATTGTAATAATTACTTTCATTCTATTTTAATTATAATTAATACAGTATTGAATTTTCTTGATTCTAATATACCATTGATGTAATTTATCAGGTAATTTTAATACCATGTAATTTTTTTTTATTTTTTTGACAGATATATAAAGACAGAAAATTATTCAATTTTTTGAACCTAGAAAATTAGTGTAAAAACCCAATTATATGTTAAAATTTATTTAAAACATTCACAACACAAAATTAAAAACTGCTTTGTATTTTAACTTAACTAAAGTTGATGTTTTGTATCAGTGTCAGCCTCCATATTTATGGTTTTAACATGCTAAAAAATTGGCAGATTTTACAATGCATTTTTCAGCAATACTATTTGACTTTCTATATATTATAAAATTTTATTTTAAACTGTGATTAGTACTTATTAAAAAATTTTATTTGTTTAAAAAATTAATGCAATCAAATTTTCCCAAACTGTAGAGATTAAAGTGACCAGATGTTTTATGTTGGAATGTGGGATGTGTCCAAAACAAAAAAAAAGTTTAGCACATATGAGGACACCAATTTATTAGTTTATTTAGTTGTGTGCTTGGTTGTGCATCAGTAAAATGTCTTGGATCTATCTTTTTATGTATTCATTAATATAAAAATTACAAAAAAAACACATATTTCTGATAAATTAATAAAAAAAAAACATTCTTTTCATAACAAAAATTAATTAGACAAAAGATAACAGTCTCAATATAAAAAAAATCAAAAATGACTATATAGATACAATTGTCAATATAACGAATAATATTAAATAAATAATTACGCTATAGTATGTATTTTTTCGCAGAGTGAAATTTTAAATAAATCTTCATTACTTAGAAATATTCTTGTAAAATTCTTCACAGGAATTGGAAAATTGCACTTAACTTGTAATATTTCTTTCAACATTTCTATGCTCAGTTGCATTTTTTCTGGAGGTCTAAAATTTATTCACTACTGAAAAATTTCATTCCATTGCACCATTGGTGCCTTGCAAGCATAATGCAAATTCAATTATTTTCTTAATATTCCTGAATGGTATGTTTCTGGTATCAAAGTGATTAAATATTTCTATTCATCTTGCATTGGTTGCATTTTTGTTAATTTCAAGCATTTACTTTTGTATCAATAGCAAATTTTTTTACATATATCTCCTCAAAACATTCCCTTTCTTCCTTATCATCATCAAATAGCTCCATTTCATCATCAAATTTTGAAATGTATTCAAAACTTTTTGCACATTTTGCCAATTAATACCACTTTTAAGATTGGTCCTCTTAAAATAATCAGTAGTTTCAAATTGTGTTAAGCGAAGTTCTAAATACTGGATACATTTTTCATAAACTGTTGTCATTAGATTTAAAGGAATCTATTTTGGACCAACCATTCACTTCTAAATTTCTTAACTTATTGTATACAGTTAGTAATAGATACAGGTAGGCCTCGATTAGTGCAAATAATGGGTCCCACGAATTTCTCACATTATTCAAAGTATTAACTATATGTAAAATATGATAATTGGTTCTTGCTTTGTGAGATTCTGGCCATTAGCCAACCTCACAAAGAGTAACCACAATACTAACTGTTTAAGAAATATTTATTTTCATATTTTACATCGTTGTTCATCATCTGTAATAATAACTTACCAAGAATTGCATCTCATACCATCATCAAACCAACCGCCAAATCGAAACCAAACCAGGTATTGTGTCTCATACCATCATCAAACCAACTGCCAAATCGAAACCAAAATAAAAATCAATTTTTATCAATTTTTAATCAATCAAAAAACTTTACGATAACAAAGCTGAATAAATAGGCGGCGTATAGCTGGCAACAAGGACAAAGTTCTACTTTAGATGGAACTTCCGCCAGCCGCTAGGAGTCTCTGTGTCTCCCTCCGGACTTCACTTTCTGTCTTGCCCCTCGACGAGTGTGTTCGTGTTTACACTACTCTCTACCGTGTCCCCATGTTGTTCTGATCAATTTCTCAATACCTGTATTATATTGCATATAGTCTTAATATAAAGTAATTATTTTAACTAGCGACTTGAATCTCCATACTGGTGACCCGAAATTTAAAAAAAAAGTGGATTCATCGCCCGATGGAAACGGATTGTGCTACGTGGCCCAGACATTGAGCAAGTAAGACTTGATCAGATATCCTCGGTTTGGTCAGGAAACAACGTACGGACAAATATTTCGACTACACCCCTCGTCCTTATAACCTTAACAATACATTTTTTTTAACCCGTATTGCAATCCTGTCGATATAAAATAACAATAGTAATCATGCAGAACAATGATATGCTTAAACATGACTCGGGACAAATTAACCGAATAGCGCTCAACCTTCCACAATTCTGGCGCAACAGCATCCAACTTTGGTTCGTACAAGTGGAAGCTGCATTCGTTTTATCAGGCATCACAGTAGACAAAACAAAATATGCCAGTTTAGTGGCATCCCTTGATGCGGATACACTCACACATGTGAGCGATATCATTTTTCAGCCACCAAACGACAAAGTATGATACGCTAAAGGAACGTCTGATTGCTGAGTTCGCAGAATCAGAGAACAGGCGAGTAAAAAAACTTTTAAGCGAATTGCAACTGGGAGACAATAAACCCTCATTTCTGCTAAGACAAATGAGGGAGCTTGCCGAAGGAAAACTTACCGACGAATTTTTAAAAAACCTTTGGATGCAGCATCTTCCTACACACGTACAGTCTATCTTATCCGCATCTACAGAAGGTCTCTCACTACTAACGATACTCGCTGATAAAATTTGCGAAATTGCCATGGAAAATGCTACAGTGTATGCTACATCCTTACCAGAACCGCTTACAGTTGCCGCGGTGGCCACACAGGCAGATATTGTTGACCTATGCCAACAAGTAGCACAACTCACACGACAAATCGAACGGCTGTCGAGAGAAAGATCCCGCAGTTGGGGAGGCACACGAATACAGCCAAAAGCAGAGCATAAACATCGGGACCATAATAAGATAGAGAGCAACTCAGACACAAAGTACTGTTTCTACCATGACCGTTTTGGAATGAATGCTCGTAAATGCAGGGCACCGTGTACGTTTAACCAACAGGGAAACGAGTGACCGCTGCCACTCAATCCAGCCAGAGTGGCAGCGGACACGAGGTCAGCAACCTTTGTTTCAGATTAGCAATTTACGACAAAAGTACGAGTAGCAGGTACCTCATAGACACTGGTAGTGACGTATCATGTATCCCACTACCGAAAGATAAGCGGAACGCGATACCAGAACCACTCGTACTGTACGCGGCAAACAAGTCCCAAATCAAAACATATGGAACACGGTTACTTACTCTTAACCTCGGGCTCCGCAGAAATTTTCGATGGAAATTCGTCATTGCGCAAGTCACAACACCCATTATAGGTGCAGACTTTATACGACACTATGGTCTGCTTGTAGATTTAAAAGGCCAAAAACTAATTGATAGAATTACAAAACTCGAGAACCATGGCACAATAGCCCGATCGCCTCTACATTCTACGGTTAAACTAATTACAGGAAATAGCGACTATCACAAAATTCTAGAGGAATATCCCGAAATACTCAGAATAACCCCTAAACTTAGGGCTGTACAACATAATACTGTACATTTTATAGAGATTACTGGTCCACCGGTATACAGCAAACCACGGAGGCTAAACCCAACAATTTATGATGCAGTAAAGAACGAATTTCAATATATGCTAGATCAGGGAATATGTAGGCCATCTAAATCCCCATGGTCCTCACCATTACACGTGGTAAGTAAAAAATTGGACAGAATTCGACCATTCGGTGATTACAGAAGATTAAACGCCCGAACTGTACCTGATCGTTACCCAATATCACATATCCAAGATTTTTCAAATGCCCTCTATGGTAAAAAGATATTTTCAAAAATTGACATTGTACGTACTTACCACCATATTCCCGTTCACCCAGAACATATACCAAAAACGTCTATCTGCCCACCATTTGGACTTTTCGAATTTCCGTATCTAAATTTCAGCCTCTGCGGAGCCGCACAGACGTTCCAAAGATTCATGAATGAGATACTGGGCACATTCCCATTCTGTTTTGTCTATCTCGACGATATCCTAATCTTTAGCAAAACCGAAGACAAACATAAAACACATTTACGTATGGTTTTTCAAAAACTTAATGACTACGGCCTCACAATAAATGTTTCCAAATGTGTTTTTGGCATAAGCGAAATCAACTTCTTAGGACATTTAGTTTCAGAAACCGGAACCACGCCTTTGCCAGAGAAGGTCGAACCTATCCTCCATTACCCAAAACCTACAACTGTCAAGGAACTGAGACGCTTCCTTGGCTTACTCAACTTCTTCAGGCGATTTTTACCTCATG